>CAWUDS030004149.1:0-109161 GCA_963859935.3 Lathyrus sativus | reverse complement strand
GTGGAGAGACTTAGCTGGAAGAGTTCAACCCCCTTTGACTGATAGGGAGTTGGTTGATATGTTCATGTGTACGCTGAATGGTCCGTTTTACAGTCATCTCATTGGAAGCTCATCATCTGGCTTCACTGAGTTGATCATGACAGGAGAGCGAGTAGAGAATGGTATCAAGAGTGGTAAGATCCAAGTGGGCACTTCTTCATCAGGTGCTGCAAAGAAGCCTCCCACTGGGAAGAAAGAATTTAATGCTGTGTATGGTCAGCCTGATCGTAACAGAAGGCATCAGTCTGTTAGTGCAGTTCATATTTCAAATCCAACTCCTGCAACAACAGAGCAGCCTCAAGGCAACCAACAGAGGGCTAGAAGACAGTTCACGAAGATCAACATGTCAATGGCTCAGGCATTGCAACACTTGTTGAAGGCTGAACTTATTACCCTGAGGGAGGCTCCTCAGAATCCCAATGTTACCTCTCCCAAGTACAATCCCAATGCACGATGTGCATATCATTCAAACTGTCCAGGACATGATACTAATAACTGCTGGGTCTTGAAGAACAAAATTTAGGATATGATTGATGCTGGAGAAATTGAGTTTGATCCACCAGGTACTCCAAATGTGATTACAGCTCCAATGCCAAATCACGAGAAGACTGTCAACGCCATTGATGAAGATATTGATGAAGATCTGCATGTCTATTCGGTTATGGAGTTGAGCACACCATTGTCTGTTATCAAAAAGAGGTTAGTACAAGCTGGGATCTTTCCAGGTTGTCGTGAAGATTGTTTGTATTGTACCTATAGGCCGGATAGTTGCTTCATTTTGAGAGATGGGATTCAACGTCTCATGGATAAATATACTATAGTGTTTGAAAGAAGACCAGCATCTGTAGAAAGTATGGTGGATCATCTGACTCAGGGTAAGAAGATTGAAGAGGTTGACATGGTTGACAAAGTACCACTAAGAATCACTTCAAAGGGTCCCATTAAAATCACTCATCAGGGCCCAATCAAGATTATTGCTGAAGGTCCTGTGAAAGTTGTTGCTGAAGCCAGAGTAGCTCCTTTGATCATTACCACTCCTGGTCCTATTCCTTATACATCTGACAAAGCTGTGCCTTGGCACTATGGGTCTGATGTTTACATCCATGGTGTCAAGCAGGAGCCTTTACCTGATATGCCTGTTGACATTGATAATATTGCTGGATCTAGCAAGATCACTCGTAGTGGAAGAGTCTTCTCTCCTCCAGTTGCTTCTAAGAGTGCAGTTACTCCTGCTGTTACTTCCACCACTGATGCTCGGGGCAAGGGTCCTGTTATTGAGCCTGTATCTACTGATGTGCCAGCTGCTGATGACCTCTCTAAGCAGATGGAAGAAGTATTGAAAATCATTCGCAAGAGTGATTATGATATTGTTGATCAGCTGGGGCATACTCCCTCAAAGATTTCTATGCTCTCCCTGTTATTATGTTCTGAGGCTCATGCCAAGTCATTGATCAAGTTTCTAAAGATGGCTTATGTACCCAGTGCAATTTCTGTGGACCAGTTTGAGAATTGTGTTGCTCACCTGACCTATGACAACGGGTTAGGATTTTCTGATGCTGACTTGACCCCTGCCAAGAGGGATCATAACAGGGCCTTGCATATTTCAATTGAATGCAGGGGCACTACCCTGTCTCATGTGCTGATAGACAATGGTTCCTCTCTGAATGTGTTGCCTAAGGAAGTCCTGAACAAGCTGAGTCCTAAAGATACGGTATTGAAGCCCAGTAATATTGTGGTAAAGGCTTTTGATGGTTCTAGAAGAGTAGTGCATGGGGAAATTGATCTTCCAATCAAGGTTGGCTCTCAGGTGTTTACCGCTACATTCTATGTGATGGATATTCGTCCTTCGTACTCATGTCTGCTTGGTCGTCCCTGGATCCATGGGGCAGGTGCTGTGACCTCCACATTACATCAAAAGTTGAGATATCCGGTGAATGGAAAAGTTGTTACTGTCTTTGGAGAGGAAGAATACTTTGTCAGCCATGTAAACACTTTCAAGTATCTGGAAGTAGAAGGTGAATACATTGAAACTCCATGTCAGTCATTTGAAGTGGTTCCCTGGGCTGTTAAGGATTGTGTGACTCCTCCTGCTGTGAAGAAGGTTCCTGTGGTCATCAGAAACCCTCCAACAATGGCAATGGCCTCCCTCAATGATGCAAAAGCTGTGGTAGAAGAAGGTGGTTGTACTATTTGGGGTCAACTTCCTGATATTCCATACAAGTCTGACAAGTTTGGTTCGGGTTTCACTGCAGAGTCCCAGAAGGTTGTCCGTCGTGCCCGTGCTGTTCGTATCACCAATCAAGGGGTTATCAATGCTGTGGGAGATCAAGATGAAGACTACAACTTGGAGGCATGGATTTTTCCTATTGTGGGTGCTGGACTCAATAATTGGACAGCTGAAGATGTTATCCCTATCTCCTTTAGTCAGGAGTAAATACTATTACTGTGTTATGTTTTTAAATTTATAATTTCTGGAACAATTAAAACTTTCAAGCCATGTGCCTTACCCGGGGCACAATGGTGTGCTTGTTACGGGTTGTCATTTCATTTGCATACTTCATTCAATAAAATCAGTGGACGTTTCGTTTTCGTAAATATTGTGTTCCTTGTCTTTCTTTTTCTTTTATTTTTGCTTTATCAGCTATGTGTTCTTACACACACCCACGTCACTAAAATGCAGATCCTCATCCACTCTGGATCCAGTTGATAACAGTTCTACTATTGCCAATTACAATTTCGAGAATCCGATCTACCAAACTGAAGACGGAAACGAGGACGATTGTGAAATACCTGTAGAGCTTGCTAGGTTGTTACAACAAGAAGAGAAAGCTATACAGCCACATGAAGAGCCAGTCGAAGTTGTGAATCTGGGAAATGAAGAAAACAGAAAAGAGGTCAAGATAGGGGCTGATTTAGAGGACAGTGTCAAGAGCAGGTTGATTCAGATGCTACGTGACTATGTGGAGATCTTTGCTTGGTCTTATGAAGATATGCCAGGGTTGGATACAGACATTGTGGTTCACCGTTTGCCAGTGAAAGAAGATTGTCGTCCAAAGAAGCAGAAGGTTCGTCGTATGCGTCCTGAAATGTCAGAAAAGATCAAAGCAGAGGTAATGAAACAATTCAATGCAGGGTTCTTGGCCGTAACTTCTTATCCTCAGTGGGTTGCAAATGTGGTACCAGTTCCTAAGAAAGATGGTAAGGTACGTATGTGTGTAGACTATAGAGATCTGAACAAGGCTAGCCCTAAAGATGACTTTCCACTTCCTCATATTGATATTCTGGTAGACAACACTGCTCAGCATAAGGTATTCTCTTTTATGGATGGTTTCTCTGGTTACAATCAAATCAAGATGGCACCTGAAGATATGGAGAAGACTACATTTGTGACACAGTGGGGCACCTTTTGCTATAAGGTAATGCCATTTGGTTTGAAGAATGCAGGGGTAACATATCAGCGTGCTATGGTGGCTTTGTTTCATGATATGATTCATCATGAGATAGAGGTATATGTGGATGATATGATAGTCAGGTCTCAGAATGAAGAACAACATCTTGATCATCTGCACAAGTTGTTTGAGAGGTTGAAGAAATACAGGTTGAGATTAAATCCAAACAAGTGTACTTTTGGAGTTAGATCTGGAAAGCTCCTGGGTTTCATTGTCAGTGGAAAAGGTATTGAAGTGGATCCTGCAAAAGTGAAAGCTATACGAGAGATGCCAGCTCCCCGTACTGAGAAGGAGGTTAGAGGTTTCTTGGGACGATTGAACTACATTGCAAGATTTATTTCCCAATTAACTACCATCTGTGAGCCAATCTTCAAGTTGTTGAAGAAAGATCAGGTGATGGAATGGAATGATGAGTGCCAGACTGCCTTTGATGAAATCAAGAGATATTTGCTAGAACCTCCAATTTTAATGCCACCAGTTGATGGAAGACCCTTGATTATGTATTTAACAGTATTAGACAACTCAATGGGGTGTGTATTGGGGCAACATGACGAGTCTGGTCGAAAAGAGCAGGCAATATACTACCTTAGCAAAAAGTTTACCGACTGTGAAACAAGATACTCACTGCTCGAGAAAACTTGCTGCGCTTTGGCATGGGCTGCTCGCCGACTAAGACAGTATATGTTGACCCATACTACCTTGTTGATTTCGAAGATGGATCCAATCAAGTACATATTTGAGAAACCTGCTCTCTCCGGAAGAATTGCAAGATGGCAAATGATCTTGACAGAATATGATATACAGTATACCACTCAGAAGGCCATTAAGGGGAGTGTTGTTGCTGATCATTTGGCTCATCAAGCAGTAGATGATTACCAGTCAATGAATTTTGAGTTCCCTGATGAAGACATTATGTCTGTTACCAAAGAACCTGGACAATATGACGGACCTGAACAAGGATCCCGATGGACTATGGTTTTTGATGGTGCCTCCAATGCACATGGTAATGGTGTTGGTGTTGTGATTAGTTCCCCTGAAGGTTGTCATACCCCGATTACTGCCAGACTTTGTTTCTATTGTACCAATAACATGGCTGAGTATGAGGCATGTATCATGGGTATGCAAGTTGCTATTGATATGAAGATTCAGTTCCTTGAGGTGTATGGAGATTCAGCTCTGGTAGTAAGTCAGATTAAAGGAGATTGGGATACAAAGCATGATAATCTCATTCCTTACAGAGAGCATGTGTTGTCTTTGATCCCACATTTCAAAGAGATTACTTTTGGACATATTCCACGAAGAGAGAATCAGTTGGCAGACGCATTGGCCACCATGGCATCTATGTTTGAGATCAGTTGGGATGATGAAGCTCCCAAGATTACCATTGATAGATTTGAGAAGCCTGCATACTGCAATGAGATTGACACTGAAGGGGCAGAGGAGAAGCCTTGGTTCTATGAAGTGAAAAACTATCTTGAAGCTCAGGAGTTCCCTGAAGGGGCATCTGTCAAAGATAGGAAGTTCCTGAGAAGGTTTTCTGCTAAGTTCTTTCTGAGTAATGGCATTCTGTATAAGCGTAATCATGATTCAACTATGCTTCGTTGTGTGGATAAGAAGGAAGCTACAGAAATTATGGAAGAGATGCATGATGGGACCTTTGGCACTCATTCTAGTGGTCATACCATGGCAAAGAAGATTTTGAGAGCAGGTTACTATTGGTCTACCATGGAAGCTGATTGCTATCAACACTCCAGAACATGTCACAAATGTCAAATCTATGCTGATAAAGTACATGTACCTCCATCTCCATTGAATGTGTTGACTGCTCCTTGGCCCTTTGCCATGTGGGGCATTGATATGATTGGTGAGATCAAGCCTACTGCTTCTAATGGGCATCGTTTCATCCTGGTTGCTATTGATTACTTCACGAAGTGGGTAGAGGCAGCTTCATTTGCATCTGTGACTAAGAATGTTGTGGCTCGGTTCATTAAGAATAATCTCATATGTAGGTATGGTATCCCTGAAAGGATTATCACTGACAATGGCTCTAATCTGAACAACACTATGATTACTGATCTCTGTACGCAGTTCAAGATTAAGCATCACAACTCTTCTCCGTATCGTCCAAAGATGAATGGGGCAGTTGAAGCTGCTAATAAGAACATTAAGAAGATTGTACAGAAGATGACTGTTACTTACAAGGATTGGCACGAGATGTTACCATTTGCTCTGCATGGTTATCGTACTACAATACGTACTTCAACAGGGGCAACCCCATTCTCCTTAGTCTATGGTATGGAAGCAGTTCTACCTATTGAAGTTCAGATCCCCTCCTTGAGAATTATGAAGGATGCAGGCTTGGATGAAGAGGAGTGGATTCAGACTCGACTTGACCAGATAAATTTGATTGATGAGAAAAGGTTAGCAGCAGTTTGTCATGGCCAGATGTACCAGAAACGGATGATCAAAGCTTTTAACAAGAAGGTTAAGCCAAAGGTATATCAGGCTGGTGACTTGGTAATCAAGCGTATCATATTACCATAGGGTGATCCTAGGGGCAAGTGGACTCCAACATATGAGGGACCATTTGTAGTCAAGACAGTGTTCTCAGGAGGTGCCATGATACTGACTACAATGGATGGTGAAGACTTCCCACAACCTGTAAACGCAGACATAGTTAAAAAATACTACGCATAAAAAGAGATCCGCTAGGTTGACAGGCCTAGGCAAAAATAAAGGCATCCCGGCAAACCAAAAGGGTTTGGGCAAAAATTAGGGATATATATATATAAAAAGATGTACACCCGGCAAGTCGAAAACCTGAAAAGGCGGCTTGGGCAAAAAAGGGTATCCCGGTGGATTGAAAACCTGAAAGGGCAATCCAGGCAAAAGTTAGGGATTAAAGCGTATGACTATGTCTCGTTTGGATCACTCATGAAACTGCAACCAGTTGTACTACTTACTCAAGCTCAAACAGATAAAGCTCAATCCAATCGTTTCCGTCTCAACAGCAAGAAGATGAGATACTTGAGTGGCAATAGTAGAATTGAAACTCAATAGGATTATTTCCCACATAGCTGATTCTTTTTGTAAAGCTTCATGACAAAATTCTCTTACTAGGGTTTATGTCTCCTTGTACAAACTTACCCGTGTATGGGTCACTTTTGATATAAATAAATTCCATCTTTTGAATCCAGATTCACTTTTACCCTATTTACATAAGCGAAACGTCCATTGGTTGTGTTTGAATGTATGTATGCCTTTGAATATGATTGATGTTTACCAGAAACGCATGTATGCTTTTAATATGATTGATGTTTACCAGAAATGCATGAAAATGCAGTAATAGTATTTACTAAGGATGAACGAGGGAAGGATTTCAACGAAGCTTCGCCGGTTCATCTTTACAAGACAGTTACAAACCATCAGTAGGACTAATCCATTTTCACAAAGTCTAATCTCCCCTGGAATTTATATCCATCTCTTTTATCCTCATACGGATATACGGGAAATTACTTTCCAATAAGGGCACGATGAACGAAGACGGGATGTTATACTTATCCTACTATCAAACGAAAACGAAGGTTATCTATACCCTACTATCCCCAACAACGGGAGGTTATCTATACCTTGTTATCCCCAACAACGGGAGGTTATCTATACCTTGTTATCCCCAGCAGACGGAGGGTTATATATTCTTCAACAACGAATCGGGATTTATTTTCCTTGGCCAGCAGTTGTTATACAAGGATATCCAGACACTTCCAGCAGTGTCATAGCATACATACATCATTTACATCATACCATAACATATATGTCTATAGTACATTACCTAAGTGCATCATGTCATACATGCATACATAAAACATAAACTAATGTTGTTATACAGAATGCTACCTTGTTTTCAGGTTAATTATCCAACAAACAATCTTATGATCTTTGGGACTGCTTTATTGTAACCTCAGGGTTACTTTATCCTCCTGATGAGCTTCTTATTACTTTGGGACTGCTTTGTTGTAACCTCAGGGTTATTTTATCCTCCTGATAGCCTCTCATGACTTCAAGACTGCTTTAGAGCTACTGATTGCTCTATCCTCCTGAAATCATCCTATTACTTCAAGACTGCTTTAGAGCTATTCATTGCTCTATCCTCATGAGGTCATATTACTACTTCAAGACTGCTTTAGAGCTATTCATTGCTCTATCCTCCTGAAGCCATCTAATTATTTCAAGACTGCTTTAGAGTTATCCATTGCTCTATCCTCCTGAAATTACATTATTATTTCAAGACTGCTTTAGAGCTATCCATTGCTCTATCCTCCTGAAATCATTACTTCAAGACTGCTTTAGAGCTATTGATTGCTCTATCCTCCTGAAGACATATCACAAGACTGCTTTAGAGCTGTTGATTGCTCTATCCTACTGAAGCCATTCTATTACTTCAAGACTGCTTTAGAGCTATTGATTGCTCTATCCTCCTGAAGCCATTATTACTTCAAGACTGCTTTAGAGCTATTGCTTGCTCTATCCTCCTGAGGTCAGATTTATCACTTCAAGACTGCTTTAGGGTTATCATTATTGATTGCTCTATCCTCATGAAGACATGCTGTTACATCAGTATTACTCCAGACTCCTGACGGTTCTCATTATACTATCGAAGAACTTTCCCCTAGTGGCATCTTTAAGCCCACTCAATCATGTTCAACCAACCATCAATATCACTCCATGCACTGGTGAGTGCAAATTTTTGGGCTTTTGTGTTCAATCCCCTTCAACCTTCCAGGTTACAACTGGCAAATATACCAATCTAACCCCTCAGGTTTCAGAAAATTGAACAGGGGCAGCTGTTGCACCCCAAAATTTGCCCTCACAATACAAGACTTTGTGTTCCAAGAAGGTTCACAAGGTTCACAAAGTTCACAATTGGTCAGAAGAGTTGACAATTCCCTCAGACAATGCACCTCCTAAGCAGTGCATCCAAAACTAGGGTTTTGACTTTAATCAGGCTAAATGGACTTCCAAGACTTCAAGTGAGCTTCATAACATCTTATATGTGTATAAGAACCCCCATGTCAAGTTTCAAGACTTTTCTCAAAAGTTTGCTCAGTCAGATGATCAGATAAGTCAAAAGCAGTCAATGCAGTTAAAAGGTCAACTGTGGTCAAACCAAAGTCAAACTTCATGATTTTTTTTGCCAACATCAAAGAGAGGTTGGGTGAGAAATATTATCATAATAACTATAATACCCCAAATTTTGCCCTAAGATTTGTCGTCGCATTTCATTGCATTTAATCAATTACTAACAAATTTGTGTAGTCGTTTGACTTTTTGCAGGTAAATATCATATGGCATGCATTTTTTTTCTAAAAAGTAAAAATGGCACAATTGGCAGGAGGACATGTGTAAGGAGTTATGAGTGTGAGAGGTTGAGAGTTCGAATCTCACCTTTGTCATTTTTTTTTTGTTTTTATTATTTTTACTCTAAATTTTTCTATCTTTCATTAAAAAAATAACAAAAATAGTTTTTTATTATTATTTAATTATTATTTTCGTATTTTAATTAAATCATTTTTTAAAATATTATTTTTTTCACTTTTTTCTAAATTATTCATAAAAATATCCAAAAAATCATAAAATAAAAAATATTGAAAAAAATTTTGTTCTTTTTATAATATTTTTTATTTTAGGAATCAATAGGATTATTAGTTTTTATTTTAAGTTTATTTTAATTATTTTAAATTATTTAAATTTTATTTTTTCTTAACTAATTATTTAGTTTGGGCTTTAGGGACATTATTGACAATTTGGTGTTAACCCTAATTTGTTCCCTATATATACATGTGTTGCCTTGTTGGAAAAGGGGGAGAGAAGGAAAAAAACCTAAGAGGAGTGAGTGCCGTTTGCCGTTATTTAGTTTTCTTCTTCATCCATTACTATTGTTTCTTTTTCTTCATCGTTTACCGTTATTTCTTTTCCTTCATCTATTACTGTTGTTTCTTTTTCTTCATCTTTTACCGTTATTTCTTTTTCTTCATCTTTTACCGTTATTTCTTTTTCTTCATCTATTACCGTTATTTCTTTTTCTTTATCTATTACTGTTACGTTTATATATATATAATTTTTAAATTGTTAGAGTTTATATATATAAGATTTTTGATCGAATTATGTCGATACGATGTTTGCACATTTGTGTGCATGACGCGTGACATTTGTGTTAGTTCGATCTGGTTGCGATGATCGCATTTTTGTGTGAGCAATAATACTATTTTTTGCTTAATTTCTTTTTCTTTGCGATAAATTTTGTTTCGTCCGATTTAGATCTGGTTGCGATGAGCGCATTTCTGCGTTAGCAACATTGTTGGGTTATTTGGCACATTTAAAATTCATTATTGCTTTATTATTATTATTATTATTATTATTATTATTATTATTATTATTATTATTATTATTATTATTATCATTATTTATTATTATTATCATTATTATCATTATTATTACCATTATTATTATTATTGTTATCATTAATTTATTAAAATTTGTTATAATATAAAAATCTGTTTTTTAAAATAAATAACATTAACATCTTTTCCAAATTAATATGAAAACCTATTATTTTTAAGAAAAACTTTTTTTTAGATAAATTTAAAATAATAACTAAAATCTTTTTTTTAAAATAATAACTAGAACCGTTATTTATTTTATTTTATTATTGTTCAATTCAAATTTCATTATCATATTGTATCTGCTCCTCTCATGTAACCTCGCGAACTTAACAATCGCTCTTTAAATTCTGCCTTTAAATTTCTGCTTGCATGGTTTAAATTATGACATTATCTCTCTGTTTGCATGATTCAATTATCTCACGCGTTTACTATTATTTCTGTCACATTGCACACATCCGAAGGTTAGGTCTAACTGTTTGGCCGCCGCGCCAATAGTCCGTAAAACTTCACACATTCAATTTCAAATCCTCAAAACTACAAACTACAAACCCTAATTTTCACAAATGCCTCGCCGCAGGCAAAATTACAATTTTACCCTTAGCATTAGGTCAAAGAGCCGCCGCGCTCATTTTAGGGTTTCCCGCCGTGGAATCCCTAATTTAACCCTGATTACAACTTAACATTTCAACGTAGAGATTTGGAGTTTCTACACTCCACGTAAGCGTGTCCTTAAGATGCGTTTATTCCCCTTGAGACCTTGACCACAGTCAAGAAGTTTCTAACCTCCCTATTGAGGGGAACTACGATTACTCTGATTCCACTCCCGTAAGGATACGTAGGCACAAGATGCGATGTCTTGCCGAGTAAACTTAGAATTAACCCCCTTTATTATTTATTATTGCTTATTTATATTTTATTTAATTATTTTGCTTATTATTTTGTAATTGTTTCTTGGATGTAAAGTTGTTTAATTATTTAATTATTATTATGGTTAGTAATTAGGGAGTGTAACAACATGTATGTAATATTAAAATAAATTTAGATCACTTTTAAATAAAGATAATTAAAATAAACACGTCACACACGTAAGTCGATTTTAATCGCCGTCTCACTTCCTAAGGATATCCCTCAAGTTGCCTACGAATAATGGTTAAGTGGGGTGTATAAAGCAAGTCCCTCAAATAGAAAAATCATCAAAGTCCCTTATGGTTGCCTTTACGAATCGAGTCCCTTTCGAAAAATGATGATGGTCCCTTATATGTGCTTATTACATCCCACAATGGCCTTCAAAAATCCAATCGTCCCTCACATGTCCCTTAACATCCAAAGTAAGGACTACCTACTCCATTTTAGTAGGGATAGTCTTACTAAGGAAAGGATAAAGAATAAGAAAGACCTTAAAACATTAGGGTAGGCTACTCCTAAATACTTGCTCACTTCAAAACTTTTTCACACTTAAACAAATTTCCAACAAAATTTTCAAACAAGTTTTTTTTCACATCCATACACGGATTATTATTAAACTATTCTGAAATTTTTTGCTATTCACACACTACACTTTCAAAACAATTCAAAAGTGAGCTTAAGTACCTAAGAGCCCATGGATAACCATGGATGAAAAGGGTGCTAACACCTTCCCTTTTCATAACCTACCCCCCGGACCCAAAATATTCTCTAAGGTCTTTCCTGTCCTTTTATAACCTTTCCTTATGGATAAAATAAAAGTCGGTGGCGACTCTTGCTATCCGCAACATTGTTTAAAGTCAGTTCTCCCACCGTGTTACAGTCAACCTATAGCCTTTGATTTTTTTCATATCTTCTTTGTATAATAAGTCATGTAAAATCTTGTTCGTGTTTAGTGATATGGCCCGTGATTCTAGGTGAATCAATTTAATTGCCAAAAATTAGTCAAGTTTGCTCAAGTTGATTCAAAGTAAATTTATGGTTGAGGTTATGAAGAATTTATGTGACGTGAATTAATGAGGATCAAAATATATTAATGTCAGCAACATAAATAAGCTTGTAGGTGTAAACTTCATTGGAAATATATACAAGCAATGAAGGGTCACAATGAGGATATATGTGCTTGTAGGTATGGGTTATATAGTGGTATGTTTGTTTTTTTCTTTTGACAGTGTTCTTTAGAGAGGTATTCATCATTTTTGTTGTTTAAGGCTTGTTTAAAGATATCATCTGATATGTTGACACTTAATATTTTTACCAAGTGATGGTGTTTGATGTGTTGATGGAGTGATGGTGCTTGATATATGGATCAAGTGATGGTGCTTGACATGTTTACCAAGTGATGGTTCTTGAATATTGATATGTGTTGATCAAGATGTATTAATCAAGATGAATCCTGACGATCATCTAATTCAGTGATCAAGTAGATGTGCTTGAAAATAAAAGTTATATTGATCAAGTTTTTTTAATCAAGTTATGACGATCAAGATTTGTGTGCTTGGTGATCAAGTTATTTGTGCCTATCTATGGAGATGACACCTTATGTCAAGTGACATCCAATGAAGTTTGTAAAGATCTATAATCAAGATGTTTTGTCTGATGTTGGAGGTTATCATGAAGAGTTATCTCAAGCCTCATTGTAAGAAGATTCAAGGTTATCGATAAGTGCTGAAATAAAAAATAATGTGGCAAGGAACTAGAAGCTTTGAAGATATGAAACAAAGGAAGTAAGAAAGCTCATCTTTCAGTGTAGAGTGATAAGTTGTTGTAAAGGTAAATACCAAATATCAAATTTACAAGAAAATCATACACATGTGGATCTATGTGCTTGCAGATATTTTCAAGGTGATCCAAGCTGCTGAGGTTTATAGATAACATAGCTGCAAGTCAACTGAGTACTTATTTAGTTTTGATGATGACAAAACTCAATATCAAATGATACCTAGTGAAGTCAATATTTGTTGATGATAGCTCAAGCGATCAAAGATGCTAAATTTGGTTTATTAAGCTATCCTTATGAATTAATCTATCAGATTGAAGATTCTCTTAAAGATTAAGATAACTCTTTAAGTCAACACTATGGTCAAACAACATTCAAGTGAAGACTTATGTTTCAAGGTTCACTGATGATTTAACCTTTCGACTCTTAGATTATGGTAATCAACGTGAAGATATCCCAAGAGTAATTAAGAAGATTAAAGGCTCTTATGTGATGATAAAGTCAAAGATAATGATGCCATGACTTGAAGCTCCAGAGTTTTGAAAGATAGGAGATGTGAAAGCTTGCCTGGTTGTGTTTTTCTGAGTGACTAGTGTTTTGTAAAGACATAAGAGTATTTTTGGAAATACTATGGATAAATCACACATACACACACTAGAACATTTGAGAAACATCTCACATTTTATTTAAACCACTAGAAAATATTTTTATGGTCTAGGAAATTGATTATGGGAGTGGCTGATTGATTGGAAGACTTTTTCCAACTAAATAATCAATTAAACCTAATGACCTTGTCGATTAATTTTGCTAAGTTAAGTGTAAAATATATTAGGACATTCTCTTAATGATTGACAACAGATCAATATTAAAACCTTCCATTTCTGGTTTGAGCATTGATTATTGAAGGCCAGTAATCGATTAGCCTAATTTATTATGGTAATGATTTGGTAAATTAATTTCTTTCCCTTTTCTACATACCCTTTAGGTTGCCTCATCAGAATTTTTTCATCTAGATCACCCTAGAGGAAGGTTTTCTTCACATCCATCTGTTTAAATTCTAGGTTGAACTTTTCCACCATGGAAAGCAACATTCGAATGGATCTATGCTTTACAATAGGTGAGAACACATAATTGAAGTTGGCACGATCTTTCTGAGTGAACCCTCTTGCAGTCAACCATACCTTAAATTGCTTCAACATCACTTATTTGATTCCTTCCTTAACCTTGAAAATCCACTAACAACTGACTAACATGGCCGCTGCAGGTTTCTTCATCAGCTTCCAAGTGTTATTATCATGAAGATGTTTCATCTCATCATCAATGGATTTCAGCCATTCAGTCTTGTTTTGACTTCTCACATCTTCCTTGTAGTCTTTTGATTCTTCATCAAGAACCTCACTTGCAAAGATTAAGGAAAAATTATGAGACCAGCATAACCAAGTCTTTGAGGTGAGTTGATGAATTTTCTCGACCTATCTCTTACCAGCAGATTGTCATTATCATGTTCTACATCTTGCTTAGTAACTTGTGCTTTTTCTTCGACTTCATCTAGGTTATGCAATTCGACATCACTATGATCCACCTCAACAGGAACCTCTTCTTGTTCCATCTCTTCTACAGAGATCTTCATATTTCTGCTTTATTGAAAACTACAGATGAACTTGTGATACACCTCCCTTGACCTGGCTCTAGCTATCACAACCTATAAGCTTTGAATCCGTCAGGGTATCAAAGAAACATACATCTTAGAGCTCTGGGTTTGACATTGTCTTTCTAAATGTGAGCATAAGCTAAACAACCAAATACTCTATGTCCGTTGAGATTAGGTAGATGTTCTAACCAGACTTCTACATGTGTTTTCATCCCCTAAAGTATTTGAGGGTGTCGCTACTCGAAAAATGCATCGCGCTACGACGGGGAGGCGAAAAAGGAAAGGACAGAAGAGTCGCCACCGAACTTTATTTATCCCATGAGGGGAAAGGAAAATATCGAGAAAACCTTAGGAAAGAAAAGGATAAGATGGTCTCGCGACCAAGAACAGGTTCGGAAGCCGGTTATGCGAGGGGAAGGTATTAGCACCCCTCGCATCCATCGTACTCGATGGGAACCATTTGTTTGTCGACGTGTGAATTTATTTGCTTAAATATTATGCTATAAAAAGTGTTCCAAACGGGGATAGAAAAGGGATCGAAGTAGGAAAATGAGAGGTTAGGAGGAAAGAGAGAACGAGGAAGAAAAGAGAAAGAACAGACTCGATAGGACTTTGCGGTCCTATGCCTACGTATTCTCAAAAGGCATGAGAAAGTCAGAGTCGACGTAGTTCGGGGCTACAGATATGGGGGGAATTTTCTCGGCAAGGATTGTGGCCCTTGTGCCTACGTATCTTTACTTGAAAGAAGTAAAGAATCAGAGCATTTGTAGTTTGGCCTACGGTTTGCTAATGCTTTTATGGATGATGTTATCGTGCGCACTCTAGCAGTTTAGGTGTTTTTTGTTGCTCGCATATGAGGAGACTTAAGCATTACCTGTTTGCGGTAGAATGAACGTAACATATCCTTTTTGAAATGATTAGGTTTTCGCCATGCGAGGCAAGATGTCACATTTGATTGGTTGAATTGTTTTTAGGGGGCGAGATAAGTCCTCGGATAGTAACCCCTACGGGTAGTACCCAATTCTTTATCTCAAAGCTTTTTTTTATGAAAGGTGTGGCGAACGTAGGGTCTTCGTATTGAAGGACGAGTATCGAGACCACACACACTACAGTGAGTATCCTGATACTCGGAGAGGAAGAAGTCTACACTCAATCCCCTCTCTTTAATTCAACACAAAGAGAACTCCGTTCTCTTATTAAAGATGTTTTTGGTTTTGAATGGTAAGTGCTCTACGACAGAGAACCCTACGGTAAACGTCAGCACTCAGGATAGGAGAAGGTCTATGCCTAACCACTCCATGACCATTCAAGTTTTATTATGAAAAGAAGTTTGAAAAATGCACTCGGTGCGAGACCGAGGTTTTAGGTGAGAAAGGTTGCGGGAGGAAGTCATGGAAGAGGTGTGGAAAGAGATAGGTGATGGATAAAGTTGCGTCTTCGTATTGAAAGACGAGTATTGAGACCAACCACACTACAGTGAGCATCCCTACACTTGGATAGGAAGAAGTCTACACTTAATCCTCTCTTTTAATTCAATATAAAGAAAAATGATTTTCTCGTTGAAGAGATTTGGAGATGGACTCGGTACTGGACCGAGGTTTTTAGGATAAGAGGGGTTGAAAACGTATAAGCGTCTTCGTATTGAAGGACGAGTGTCGAAACCACCCACACTACAGTGAGCATCCCAACACTCGGAGAGGAAGAAGTCTACATTTAATCCTCTCTTTTTCTTAATTCAATACAAAAGGAACTCTAATTCTTGTTGAAAGGTGTTTTGAAAAGGGGTACTCGGTACGGGACCGAGGTTTTAGGGGGGAAGGTTCTATCCAAACCTAATGAAAGAGGAAAACCAAAGCAAAATCTTAACGAAGAGAGGGGTACATTTTAATAGAGATGGAAAGGGATCTCAACAAAGATTAGGTTTCAAAGGGGTTACGAGATGACGTATATTTACAGGCATCATGCCTAAACAAACAAAGTGCAAAGTGCTTTCAAAAATGAAAATTCTTAGGATATTAAAATATCATGTGAAACTATGCAAAAATACAAAACAATTGCAAAAAGAATCAATCAAAAATAATAAATATTGACAAAGTTATGAATTTTGGAAATTTAAAAGAAAAATAAACATTTTTATAATTAAAAAGATAAGAAGGCGCTTGGTGGGTGTTGAACCCCCCACCTTTAGATTGCTAGCTCAAAACTTGGCCAACTCAACTATGGGCGCGCGTGTGAAAATGAGAGGAAAGAAAGAGTAAAGTAGTGAAAACATGGAAAATGAAAAAAAACAAAACAAAAGGGTTGATCTTCACCAAGGATCGAAACCAGGTTTGGTAGCAAGGCAAGGCGTATGAGAAACAAGGCATAACCACTGGGGTGGCGATACATCCAAGTATTATGCCACCCCATTAAATACATCAACTTAAAAATGTGAATTTTTCTGGGCAAGCTAGGCAAGGTTTAAGGCAAGCAAACCAAAATGTGTTTTGATCACAACTTCTTCAATTCTCAACCAAATTGAGCAAACTTTTAGTCTAACTTGACTAACTTTTCACAAGGAACACAAAGACATTGCTCAAATTTCTAAATTATGCACACAGCAGAAAAATCGATGGCTTATGCAAGAAAGTGCTTGAAATGCATTTTGAGCTCTAATGATCAAAAATGGTGGATTTAAGGACAAGTAATGGTCTGCACACACTTCAAATGTGCTATGGAAGAAATTCTAACAAGAAAATTAGTCCACAAAACATCAGAGCAAAATAAAGGCATGTGAGTTGCAAATAATGGAAATTGTGCTTTGAAAGAGATTTAGCAATTCAACAATACCAATGAACCTATGACAGCCACCAAGTTCACTAAAACAGAAACCAACAGTTAAAGCCTTGTACACTAATTGCAATGGTCTCAACAAAAAGAAAACTTGAAGGTATCTGCTCAAATTCAAAACAGCAAGCAGATCAAAATATGGTGCCTTATGGTAGTGAAATGTTTGGATTGATCCATGCAGTGATGGTATGTCAAATTATGTTGAATTCCATCCAACATGTATTTTTTCAAACAAAGCAAAACTATGGCACAAATCAAACAGCAACAGTCATCAAATCATACCACACTACAACCAAACAGCAGTCAAAAGACCTTGCCTCATGGTTTGTCAAGATGAATTAACCAACTCAATTCAATGATAAATCAAGACAAAGGAAACTAAATCTGTCCTCACACATCAACCATTAAGATGGCAGCCAATACCAAATAACCTTTTAAAATGAAATTGATAGCAGATTCCCCAAGTTGTAGTTGATAAAATGCTAGGGAGAAACAATTTCAATCAATGCACATAGCTTTTCACAATTCAAACAAAAATGACATGAACAAAACACACAAAGCTCCTTAGAGTAGCACTGAAGATAAGAATCAAGGGCTAAGAATTTCTCCACAGAAATCTGGACAGCAAGCAAAGTATCCAATTATCATCCTCATGATTTGAAATTTAGTCTTGGCATGAGTTTAAACAAACAACATCAACAACATCCTCCAAGTCAAGCTAAACAATTCTACTGAGTACCCTTATCTCTCAAGCAATTATCCAATCAGTTAGCCCTTAAGCCTCTCAACTAGACTTGCCAAACTGTAGGAAACTGACTGCAATGGTCAACCTCCCCCCACACCCTTAATGACAGAAGGAACAAGGTCTTCCACCTCTGATGACAATCAAAACCTCTAAACCTGTTAACACAGCTCAGCAAGTCTGAGACACTCCTCAAGACCTTCCTTCTTGCAGCATGCCAAATGCACTAGTCAGTCCACACCCCTCATGACTGCAAACTTGACTTACAAATTCTATTCCAAACAAAAACTCCTCATATGGCAATCAAATCACAACCAAAAAGCCCTACAACCTACTAGCAACTACCCCTGAGTTGACAAACTCAACCCTCAATGATGCTATTGAAAATCCAACTAGCGGTAAAGGACAGTCCATGACTAAAAGTAGCCATAGGGGTTTCTAGAGACAGTCCTATGCCTTAATGTTCTTGACAGCAAAAGTTGACAAAAACTCCAACTCAAGATAGCTTGAGACAAACATGAATATGTTGATCAATAGTAACTCTTGTGAAACATCTCAACAAGTAAAAAACTCTAAATCTAAAGACAATCACCAATGCAAACCATAATGTTGGACAAATCCTCTAATGCCTTATGACAGTTACCTCACAAACCAGTTTTGACAGCAAAGAAACTTGGATAGTAAAAAGATGGCCCTCAATGTACCAATGTCTCAATAGTAGCAAATTTGCAAGACCTAGCACCACATTCTAAAAATGTCCTAATGACAACCTAGCAGCAACTGTAATGAATTGAACAAGCTTGACAATGTTGGTCACCATAATTTATAGGTCTCATATGCATAGAAAAACAGCAGACCAAAAGGGTTTGGCTTTGAGAAAACATGAACAAAAACCAAGTTTTACATTATAATGCATACATGTTTCCTTCATAACAATCACCAATGCAAACACACATAGGGTATAGACTAAGTAAGTTCACATCAAAGCAGTCATGCTATCATGGCAATGTTCAAATCAAATAGTTACTTCAATGACAATTTTCAACCTTCTCAAACAAAACAGGAATTGACAGTCATGCATACAAATAAAACAGCTTGGTGTTTTCATGCTATTGGCAACACTTAACAGAAGCAAAACAATGCTGCACATTCTACCATCAACCTCTCCATCTGAATGAAATGCTATAAATGAAGTGCAATAAGCTCATGTCATCCAGCACACATAACTTCATGACAGCAGCAGTTTGGCCATCATAATCCAAACACAATATGAGGTTCAATTCATCAAAACAAGACATATAGGCTCATCACAGTTGGCAATGCAAAGAAGATATGGATAGATCATGGTCACAAACACGGCCCTACTATGATGCCTAAGTGATGACAACAGTATGGTGCAAGCATGAACATGATAATGTCAAGTTTGAAAACAGTTAGGTTCAAAGAATATCACACTTTCATGTTGACAAACATAGTTCAAACACAAAGCCAAAGTTCAAGTTATTCACTTAGTATTACAATGGTAGGCAACAAACTATAATGCAAAATGTCTCATGACAGCAAAGTAAGGCATTGGTCCTCATGAATTAAAAACAGGTCTCACACTTACATGACTCATCCCAATGATCCTTGACAAATCCAACAAGCTTATACAACTCACAAGCATACTCAAAACATGTTATAGACCAAGTTTGAACATAAGGAAAATCCAAAAATAAGCTAGAATGGAAAATGACCTATGAGTTGCAAAATGCACATGATTTGAACAAGGCCAAAACAGGAATGGGCAGATCAAGCATAGTTCAAATGGTACAATGTTTAAACATCACATGGATCAAATACATAAGGGCATACTTAACATGACAAGGGTAAGGATCAAGTTTTAATGCAAAATATCTCATGACCATCACAAGCATATGACAGCAAAATGGTATTGGTCATCAACATCACATGAGTCATCCCAAATCCAACAGGACCAAACAACTTACAAGCACACTCAAAATATGCTATAGACCAAGTTTGAGCTCACAAATGGTTCAAAAAGATGCTATAACTAAAAATGACCTATGACTGAATCTAAACATATGTAACAACTCACATCTAGACAGAAATAACACATGGTTCAAAATGGAAGTACCATAACACAAATCCAACAATCAAAACTTTAAGACAGTTGCAAATTTGTGTGAACAAACACAAGCCAAGTTCATACATGACTTAAGGATTCTAGGCAGGCTCTAAACTTATGCACATTAAACATGATTAAGATGCCAAAACAATGAGTATACTGAATAAAGCTCACTTACCTCTTGAAGACTTCCAATGTAATCTTTAATGATAAGCTGCCTAGTTGAGAATATATGTCTTGAATAGCTGCTCCACACCACAAGTGCACAGTCCAAGCAGCTTAAACCTCTTACAAGCAAGTCTCGGTGTAAAAGCAAGTTTCTTACACTTGAAGCAACAAATGGATCTTTGTGACAGATCCACCAAATGATGATGCAGTTGTTTTTAAATGTTTTGGACAGTTGACACACCTTATATCCAAAGTGTTTGAGGTGTCATGAGGGTTGAAACAAGCCTGAACAGAGAACTCCCTTGTTTTATGCAAAAAGTCAAAGTTCTCTAAGGTTGAGGTTTGACTTTTGGAAATACTAGGTTTTTGGTTGGTTTAAAAGCTTGAACACCTCCCACACATCATTTGTGGATTGTGTGGATGGTTTGTGGTGATTTTGAGTGGGTGAAAATGGATTTGGAACCTGTTTTGCTCAAGGCAGATTTTTGAGGTATTTTGGGGGGTTTTCTTCACTTGTAAGAAAATGCAAGGTAGTATGAGAGCAAAGGGTTTCTTTTGGGTTTTAGAGTGCTCTGGTGTCCCTTTCAACATAGAGGAAACCTCTATTTATAGGCAAGGCAAGGCTTGGGGCAGATTTGTCTTTTTTGCATTTTGGAGGGAGATTTGTAAAGTGCAATTTTGTTCAATATTGTATGGCAGCTGAGTACATCATTCCTTTGGTTCAATGCAGTAAAAAACTCAAGTAGAATGAGGGACATGAAGTGATTGAAGAGAGCATAGAGGGTAGGGAAGCAGTTGCTGCAGATTTCATGGAAAGTTTCTCTTTCCTCATTGATTTTCTTTGAATAAAATATTGCAACCTTTCTTGCAACTTGCCATACCTTTCAAATCCTTCACTTCTTCTGCATTTTCCTTCATCATACTCCCTAAATATCAGATACAAACATGATCCAAGGGCTGAGAATAGCTCAAGTGGTCAAAAGGTGAGTTTGTGAAAAAGTGAAAATGTTGAACTCAAGTGTTGAAACCTCATCTTGTTGGATTCATAACTCTCAACTCATAAGGGCTATGGAGGAGTTCTAGTACATTTTGGAAAGCCCTCATGAAGCTCTACAACTTTTATGTTTTCATGATCTTCATATTTCAAATCGAACTAGGTCAAAAATCCACTCAAAGTTGCTAGAAAACATGCCTAAAAAGGCCAATAACTTAGAATTTTTCAAAGTTATTTTTCCCTCTTGTAATGATTTTGGCCATAGCTCCAAATCCATGCATTTTCTGCTCATGTACCATTGTGGTACTTTTGTAGGACTTGCCAAGAGCTTCCTAATGAGCTTTGAACCAACTCAATTGGAAGTGTAGTTAGGGAGTTATGGTCTTCCCCCTTTCAAAACCCTAATTTCCCGATTTTTCGATTACTCCTCCATCCTTGATCCAATGGTCATGAAACTTCATGATCAGGTGTAATATGGCATTAGGAATATTTTTGCTTCACACTTTGAGGCCAAATTCCTTATGGTTGAAGAGTTTACTTTTTGGTCAACCGAACGATCGATCGATGACTACCGAGTCAACTATTGATGTTCTGGGTCTTCTGAGGCCTTGAAATTTCTTGAGTAGACTTCAATAAGCCATATGAACTTCATGGACCATGATCCCACCATTAGAGCACCATTTAAATCAAAAGTCAAACTACAGTTGACTTTTTCCCCAAATCTCCTGATTTTCAATTGACTGATCAATTGAAGCTCTTCTGATTAAAATTGATGGTCAATCTCCCATCCTCACACACCTTAGGACACATGGAAGTCCATGGAAACAAGTCTTACCCTTAAAACAAATTTATCCTGATTAAAATTGAAACCCTAATTTCACCCTTTTTGTCTGGGCATTGTGCAGATGAACTGGATGATCATTTCGACTCCACCATGACCTCTGAGGTACCCAACAAGCTCCTACCTCATGCTCACACCAATGATGAAAACTTAAAATTTCTTGACAACCCTCTGATGGTTTGTACCAATGCCTTTTATTAACAAAAAAAGTATGGGCAAATTTAGGGTATGACAGAGGGACACCTATTTATCAAGTTTGTTGTTGTCGCAGTAGCCTCGGCCCAAAACACCTTCTTCAACCCAACACTAACCAACATGCATCTAACCCTTTCTAGGATAGTTCAATTGAATATTTCAGCCAGGCCATTTTGTTTAGGAGTACTTATTACAGTCGTGTTCCTTGAAATACTAGGCATAACACAATAGTTGTCGAAAGCCTCATTGAAAAATTCAAGACCATTGTCGGTCCTCAACCGCTTGACCTTCCTGTCAATTTAGTTTTCAAACAGAGTCTTCCAACTTTTGAAATTTTCATAAGTTTCATCCTTAGCTTTCTGAATGAATACCCACAACTTTTGTGAGTAACCACCAACTATGGATAGAAAATATTTGCACCTAAGTGTAAAGGATTTCTTGCAACCCCTAAAGGTCAACATGGATATAATCAAGGGATTCATGTGTTCTTTGTTTATCTTTGTTAAACTTCACCTACAGGATTTACCAAATACATAAGGTTCACAAAAACCAGTTTTTCGACCTCGTCACCACATAGCAGATTTTATTTAGACAATTTGAACGGGCTCTTTCACTGACATGGACAAGTCGCTTGTGCCACAACTTAGTCTTTGACACAGGTTTTGTGGATACCACATTTGCTGAACCACTTACAACCTCAACCTCAAGGGTATACATGCATTTCCTCTTGATACCTCTCAAGACTTCCTTCAACCCCTTCGTTACCCTTAGGATACTTTTCTCTCCTTTTAAAATATATCCTTTCTTGTCGAATTCACCAAGAGAAATCAAATAACTCTTATGATCAGGTACATACTTGACATCTATCAATAGCCTTATTGACTCATCATGGAGCTTGAATCTGACATATCAAATTCCTGCAATCTTGTAGGCTCTTTTATTTCCCAGCAACACTGGTCCACCATCTTGATCACGTAATTCCTAAAATATGTCTTTGTTTGGAGTCATGTGTCAAGTATAACCTGAACTCATACTTAACTTCTTGCTAGAGTTGCTACTTGAAAATACCAGGACATCACATGAATCATAATCATCTTGCATAATAGTTGCATTACAATTATCCTTACCTACATGATTATTCAGTTCACCAGGGCACGACTTTCTTGTGTGACCTTTCTTCTTACAATAATAACACCTAATTGCAGGAGCATCACTGCCATAAGACTTTTTGTGACCTTTACCCTTATTCTTCTAAAACCTACCACCTTTCTTTGTGAATTTTCCTTTTGTGGACAATCCTTCATCAACAGAAGATGGTTAATGCTTCTTTCTTTCACTCAGGTCCTTCAAGTACTAGGTTGATTGAACTTCTTCAATGGCCAGAGAATCTCTTCCATACAAGAGGTTTTCTTTGAAATGAGCATGAAGTCTTGGTGAATCACATAATAACAACAACGATTGATCTTCATCATCAATCTTGACATTGATATTTTCAAGATCAAGAATCAACTTGTTGAATATATCCAGATGCTCAGTCAAGACTTTGTCTTCACTCATCTTAAATGAATACAAAGCTTGCTTCAGGTAGAGACGATTGAACAAGGGTTTGGTCATATACAAGCCATCGAGTTTGATCCACACACCCGTTGCATTTTTCTCCTTTGAAACCCGCCTCAAAACCTTATCACCATGGCTCAAAATGATTGCATTGTAGGCTTTCTCGATCATTGTCGTCTTCTCCTTCTTCATTAGGACAACATCCATCTTTTCTGATCCCTTCAACGCTTCTAACAAATCTTGCTAAACTAGTACGACTTTCATCTTCAAGCGCCACAAACCAAAATCATTCACACTGGTGAATTTCTCAATCTCATACTTTGTTGACAACATCTTCTTCTCCACGCTCAGAACATCAGTTTGTTGTGACAAACGTTGCACCAATAATGAATGAAACTATGAGAATAATTGAGTTTCTTGAACATACACAAGAAACCCTTTTTGGGTTTACTAGAGAGAGAGAGAGAGAGAGAGAGAGAGAGAGAGAGAGAGAGAGAGAAAGAAAGAGAGAGAGAATAAGAAAGAAGAAGAACAAGTATTGTTTAAAACTGTTTTACTATTTACTTTCATAATTAGGGAAAATTGTTTACAAGAAAAGATCAACCAAGCTTAACTCTATCTAAACAATATGAGAGAGCAGCCTATTTATAGGCTATAAGCTAACTTAAACCCTAAGCTAACTTAAGCACTAAGCTAACGTAAGTAAAAAGCTAACTTATACAATTGCATACTTGAACAGACTTCAACTATAACACATACATGTTTACTCCTGTCGGAACACGAAGCTATCCATGTTGAGACTAGAGTTTCATCCAAAATACCACATGTTCCCTTTTCTTCGAGTGACAATAATGACGTTCAGATGGAGAAGATGAAGTTTCTAAACTCGTTTAAGGAAGAAATGGTTTTTTCATGTTTAGTTTATGGAAGACATGATATTTTCGAGTTTTGTCTAGTAGAGAAGTGAACTTTCGAGTTTCATTTATTGGAGAAGATGAATTTTCGAGGGAAAAGATGAAGTTTCCTTTAGGGCTTGTTCAATTTTGATTGTATTTTATGTATGTATGGAATAATGATTTGTTCTGGAAAATGTATAAAGTTAACGGTTTTTCTATCAGTTAGGTGGCACAACCGAGAGGATATATGTAATTTTACCTATCGATTGCCAGCTCAATTAAGGGAAAATGTGGAACATTTTTTAATTGAAAAATAAAAATCCAAGTGATATGTCTTTCCTATCGATTTTCAACTCAACTAAACAAATAGATATTATTTTTTAAATAAAAATAAAAAGTGTTGTTGCTAAAAATCAAAAATGCATATATGAAAATAATTATATCGGTTACGAGCTTAAACAAGGGAATATGCCATCCCTTTTTTAATTTAAAAATAAAAAAAAAACTTAATGCGTCAACTGAAACATTTTTCTTATCGGTTGCCGCTCAACTAAAAGAATAAATAGGTTTTACCAAGTAAATTAAAAAGCGCAATTATTGAAAAATTGAAGACACATCTCGAAAGACTTTTCTTATTTGTTGATAGAATAATCTAATGAATAGATATTTTTAAAAAAAATAAAATTTAAAAGTGTAAATTTAATTTTGCATCCATTTTTTTTACTTCAGTTGAATATTTTATTATGGGAATATTTCTTATTCCAATTCTAACTCTAGTTTTCTAGTTTTTTGTATAAATCCTTTGAATCGATTAGGTTAGAACTTTGTTGGTTGAGAATTTCCCTGGTTGACTACCTTACTTTTATGAACATACTACCTTATATTTTTTTAACAATGGTATCTTGCAAAAAAAAATGTTATTAAGCTAATAACTAATATAGTGGAATTGAATTAGAAAATAACTAAGAAGAATGTGAAAACACCAAATCCTGTAAGAGAATTTCTAAAATAATATTAAATAGAATGCTTGTATTATTTGAATTAATAATATAAATATTATATTGAAATTTTTTCATCTCTAATTTGAATGCTACGTGTTGAATATTGTTGGTATAGTATGCCATGTCATTGGTTAGCATTTAATTAGTAACAGTTGCAACTTATAAACAATATATTTCTAGTTTTGAGCAAAGCGTTGTTACTGTTCGGTGTAACAAAAAAACGATACAATACAATATTTTAAGAGATACATCTGTTCTCAAATTATTTTTTCACTCTATATTATATTTCTCTTCTCTAATGCATGAGAACAACAAAAAGAAATATTCTTCTTGTTTCCCTTGAAAATCGGAAAACAACCGCTGATCTTCCTGTCGCACCTCGAAAAATTCATTCGGACATACGACCCTCGCGCGAAAGGGCGCGGAAATGCGGTTCGACAGAGTCGCCACCGAACTTTATTTTTCCCGAATAAACGGGAGAGGAAAATATCGAGAAAACCTCTTAAAAACGAAAGGATAGGAACAGGGCTGTCGCAACCAAGTTCCGGGTTCGGGAGTCGGTTACGTGAGGGGAAGATATTAGCACCCCTCACGTCCGTCGTACTCGACGGGAACCTCTTAAGGTAAATGTGGGGAGTGTTGCTTTAGGTTTACTTGTTTTCTTCTCGTTGTTAAAGGTAGAATTGGTAGGATAAAAGGTTAAAGACGCAAAGGAGAGATGGGTGGTTAGAAGATAGGGTGCTCGCCAAGGATTGGGGCCCTTGTGCCTACGTATGCTCATTCGGACGAGAATGAGAAATCAGAGCGTCGTAGTTCGACTACGGGAAAAGGATGGGGGAAAAGGAAGATGGATAGAAGTGTGGAATGGGGGAGAAAATGGGAAATGTGCTCGCCAAGATCATCGCAATCTTGTGCCTACGTATCTTATATTCAAGAATGAATAAAGAATCAGAGCGTCCGTAGTTCGTGGTAACAACCACGAAAAGATGAGGTTTGAATTGGTTGAAGTTGAGTTGGGAGACGAAAGAGTGACTGACAAACAACCTAAGGGCGTGCCTCAAGAGCTTGTCACTCAAGAATTCAAGGAATGCGAGATCCCAAGAACTCAGTTCCTTCGGAAATTGGGTTGAATGAGTTGAAGATAAGAGTTGGATATTTTGAAAACGAAAGAATGAACTAACAACAACTCGGGGGCGCGCCCAAGAGTTACTCGTTCGAATATTCAAAGAATGCTAGATTCTAAGAATATCCCTCTTTCGTAAGTTTTTTAAAAAAAATGTGTTTGTGAAAGGATCGAATCGAAGAATGGCATGCGAGGCCAAAAGGGGATTGTTTTGAACTGGTTCGACGACGTGTCGAAGATTTGATTGAAGGTGGAACCGGCTTGACGACGTGTCAAGGGTTAAGGTTATGAGAAACGATATTAGTCCCTGAGGGTGCTCCTAATATCGAGACCACGAGGAATTGCGAATGTGTGCGAAATGTGGGTTGCGAATGCGTACGAGCACTCGACTTAGGAGAACGTTGGAAGATGTTTGAGTTTGAAAAAGGCGAAAGGTTGAGTGAATAACAACCCAAAGGGCGTGCTTCGAGAGCTATTCACTCGAAAATTCAGGGAATGCTAGACTCCAAGAATCTCCTTCTTTCGAAGTTTGAATCGGAAAGAAAATAGTTTAGAAAATGATTTGAAGTGAAATGAGGTATGAAAATAGTTTAAGGTACGAGATGTGAGGACGTGAGATTGGATTTAAAAATGAGAGAAATGACAATTATTTGATAAATGAGACGTAGGCCTCACAACCAATTAATTGGGGTATTATCGAAATGCTGGATCTCGACGACACCTTTTTCATTTGGAGAATATTTGAATGAACGATAGAAATATCACACAGAATGCTAGATTCCTATAATATTTCTTTGTTCAAAATAGTGTATTAAAACGAAAAGTTGAATAATACATTATTTAAGGTGTACACCTCGCTAATGATCATCCAAAAATCCAAGAAATGCTAGATTTCAAAGATTTAATTCGCTTTGAAAAAGTATTCGAACTGAGTCAAAGTTCGAAATTGAATTTTAAGCGTGTGTACTAGCAAAGTGGGCTAGTCTTCTAAGTGACCAACTAGAAGTAGTTGATCAAATAGGTATCACTGTAAGGAAGCCCAGGATTAAGCTTTAAAATGTTGTGTATGGTGATCGAAGGTCGATGGCGAGGCTTTAAAAGCGCTCGACTTACATGGGTGGAAATGGCTCAATAAATTGAGAATTATTTTGAAAAAATGGTTTCACAGCATTAAAGCATTAAACAATACAAAAGCCATAAAAACATTACTTTTCAGGAATTGGGTACATCGATTTGAATGGGAATAAAATTTTAAAGAAATTAAATTGAAACCTTATTGAAGGAGTGGCTATCATTGATCATATGTTGCATGATCTCAAACTTCTTACTTATCCTTTTTAATCCGAGCATGTACCGAGTGTTGATGAGACTTAAAACGAAAGGCGTTGCTACACTGTGCATTAGGCTAAGTCAACTTCTATCATGTATTACACTTGCATTTAGGGATCTTCCACTACATGGCATTCAAACTCACGTGTAAGAATGGATCTTCACTTCCTTCTAACATTTTTAGCCCATAAATTATTGTATCAGCATCATCTTCTTTCATAAACATAAACATGTGCAATATCCTGATTCTGTTGGTAGTAACTGGGTCTTTAAAATACACTTAGCAGCCAAATAACACGTCAGCAATTAACATACTCATTATCAACGAGCCAAATGATATGAACAACCATAATCTCACAGCTTATTATACGTAACAAAAACAGCAGTTACTGAAAGAGATTAGGACGAAACGTACTGCGAGATTTATGAAATATTAACAACCTATCGTAGAGTATTATAACTCGCAGACAACATACAGAACTTCAATACTAACTTTCAACATTAGTTCCAACAACGCTATTCTAAACTATGCGAATCAATTGCAAAAACTATAATTTCCACAGCAAGATTAAACATCAGTAGCAACACAAAATAACCAACATAGATCCATTCACTGTTTGCGTAAAATGAAACCAACCTAAATTCAAACTTAAACCAAAACAAAGTGAACTTAAAATTGGTCTGCAAACAAAACGTCACAACTAGAGAACTTGTAATATCATAAATATCTAACCGTTCACAGCTCATGAAGCTACAATCCTAACACAGACAGTTGGTATTATGCAGAAAACAAACCACATCGTTGAACCCACTCAAATTCGCGACTAAATCAATTACAAATATTACCAAATGTGAGGCTGTTACTGATGGAAACTTTGGTGATTGAAAATGTCAGTTGCCATGTATCGCAAACGCCGACTGCATCCACTTTGTTATGCTGAACCTTGTTGCTGTTGTTAGTCGCGAAAACGAAAAGCCTTACGCCTAGTCATTGGAAGTGGTGTCGTGCCGTTGAAATTGGATGGAACCAACATTGCTAACCTCCTCTCAGTATATTCCTTGCCCTCTTTTCTATCACCAAAAGCAAACCGTGGCTGTTGTTGCAGCTGCTACTAGAGCCCATGGTTATGTAGTCGGAAGCAGCTCCTTAGAATGTCATCAAAAGAATACGATTGAGCCCCAATCTTGAGTTAAGTCACAACCTGCACAATGGCCTTATTTTGTCACGGTCATAGCGGCGTCCGGCCCAAATCTTGAACACCTAAAAAAGACTCAGCAACCAACATTAGATTTAAATTTAAAGGAAACGTTTCCACAGTGCTGCTAGCTTGCATTCAGCATTGGTTTCGACGTGAGAACGCCACGAAAGCTATCTTGAGTCCGAACCTAGTATTAAGGCTCACACCTGCATACAGAGCCAATCATAGAAAGTGATACAATCTATAGCAAACAACAGGCAAACCCTTGTGATATACCAACTCCCTTTTCCAAGCTCTATCAACATCAGGGACAGCTTTGCTCAAACCAGCTTTTAACAATTACAAGGCAAAGAGACAATACTATCAGTTAAACTTGGGACCATGCGCACAAGACCCCAAACTATTATCAACCTCAGAAAAAAACCACAAAGCATGATAACACTATTATGATGATGAAAAAAACTGGAAATCAAAAACACCATAACCCGTGTTAGCCCACTGCACAGGTACATTATTGACCATCGAAACCAAAGATAAAATAAAAAACTTATGTCAAAATTACTGTCATCAAAGATTCGCATAACAATAGTACTTTACATCAAAAAACGAAACGAAACGAAAACTAAGGATAAAGACCAACCAAAACGAGGCTTAACTGCCTTTGTGAGGTTTAGAAGCGTCGCAGCTCAGAAGGAATTGCACAACACGCTTTAAGCATCAAGAGCTAAACACACGATGTTATTCGTCGAGTTGTGACTTGGATGAAGGAGACAGAGGAGAGCTCGTCGATGGCGAATGCTTACGTTTGGAAGAGGTGGCGCCATGATTTCTGAGGATATTGGGAGGATAACGATGAAGGTATGATTGGTAATGGTGATAGTAGATTTCGTCGGGTTTGGGAAAGGTTGCGGCGCCGCTTTGAGATTAGGGTTTCACGTCTATTGGGATTGGAGTGGTGCCGTTTTTAGGGTTCCACGATGAAGATGAACAGTTCCCCCTTTCCTTCCATCGGTTCCTCTTTAAAAACACAACCAGAACCCCACCTAATGGGCCGCCACCAATGGGCCTCTCACAATCCAATCTTTTCATTATTTTTCTGATATATTATTATTTATTTTTTTTAACTGACTAACATATTAACATGACTAAGTATCATTTTAACAAACAATTAATTAATAAGACTCTAAAACTAATATTAATATAAGCAGAATTAATAACATGGATAAACTAATAAATATAGAAAAAACTAAAATTATTAATAGTATTATAAAATATTAACAAATAACAATTAAATAAACAACACAAAAAAAACATAAATACACTAAAAAAGTTTTAAAAACGAAAATATAATTGTTAAAAAAATATACTATTAGTGACACTTAATAGATAATAAAAAAAAGAAAAAGGGTTTATGAAATTAAGAAAAGAAATAAAATTCACAAAAAAAAATGCTCCCTTTTAGGCCACATGTCACACTTTGATTGGTCAAAAGATAATTTTTTGAAAAATCGACCAATTGCGAGATGACACGTGTCTAAATGGCACGGAACAATAAATGCGAAAATATTTACAAAAGGGTAGGACAAATTTAAGGTATGACAGATGCCCCTATCTAATCGGCTTAAACATAGGAAAATGAACTGCATTAGCGTTCATATTCCTGAGGTAGAAGTCAATTAGATATGAAGAAGACCCTGAATTTGTCTGAAAGAAAAAGAGATGCTTGAGAATTGAAAATGCTGGATGATGTAAACCTCTGAGTAAGCTGGCACAAGTCGTCATCACCAAAAGGATGATGGGATGAAACACACACAGCTATTACCACCAAAAGGATGGCAAAGCAAAGCACTATCGCATGATCTATCATTAATGACCATGATAGATCCCCCACCAAAAGGATGACGGAGCAAAAACACACGCCAAACAATATCGCACAATCTATCATTAATGACCATGATAGACCCCCCCACCAAAAGGATGACGGAGCGAAAAACAAACAAAATATCGCACAATCTATCATTAATGACCATGATAGACCCTCACCAAAAGGATGACGGAGCGAAACACACGCCAAACAATATCGCACAATCTATCATTAATGACCATGATAGACCCAACACCAAAAGGATGATGGAGCGAAACATAAACAAGATATCGCACAATCTGACATCAACGAAATGCCAGACCCGCCACCAAAAGGATGATGGGATGAAAACACAACAAAATATCGCACAATCTGATATCGACGAAATACCAGACCTACCACCAAAAGGATGGTAGAGCGAGAACACAAACAAAACATCGCACAATCCGATATCGACGAAATATCAGACCTACCACCAAAAGGATGGTAGAGCGAGAACATAAACAAAACATCGCACAATCTGATATCGACGAAATATCAGACCTACCACCAAAAGGATGGTAGAGCTAAAACACAAATAAAACATCGCGCAATCTGATATCGACGAAATATCAGACCTACCACCAAAAGGATGGTAGAGCGAAAACACAAATAAAACATCGCGCAATCTGATATCGACGAAATATCAGACCTACCACCAAAAGGATGGTAGAGCGAAAACACAAACAAAACATCGCTCAATCTGGTACCGACGAAGTACCAGACTTACCACCAAAAGGATGGTAGAGCGAAAACACAAATAAAACATCGCGCCATCTGATACCGACGAAGTATCAGACCTACCACCAAAAGGATGATAGAGCGAAAACATGAAAGAAAACATCGCGCAATCTGATACCGACGAAGTACCAGACCTACCACCAAAAGGATGGTAGAGCGAAAACACAAAAGAAAGCATCGCGCAATCTGATACCGACGAAGTACCAGACCTACCACCAAAAGGATGGTAGAGCGAAAACACAAATAAAACATCGCGCCATCTGATACCGACGAAGTATCAGACCTACCACCAAAAGGATGATAGAGCGAAAACACAAAACAAAACAAGTCGTTATCACCAAAAGGATGATAGGACAACACATATTTGAAGTTTACCAACATCAAAAGGATGCAGGCTAGGTTGAACTGACGAAGTTCGACTATCACCAAAAGGATGATAGTAAGGCAATTGACAACGGTCACGCTTGTTGAACACAACTCATTGGGGAACCCCTGAGAAGAAGATTGAATTTGAAATGAGTCGACGGGGTACGCCCACCGTCTTTGCTTGGAAATCATAATTTGCTGAAATGATTTCATGGTTACGCCCATGAATTCTGAAGTGGATGCCCCTGACTGGGTTGAGTTTGTCTTGAAATGTCTTGTTTTGCTTAACAAAGGCTGAACAACTTTGTGAGGAACGCTCACGGTCTTGCTGAAGATGCCCCTGTCCGGGCTGGTTCTTGCGTTAAACTTCTTGGATTTGCCCAACAAATGGTTGAACAACTTCGTGGAGAACGCCCACGGTCTTGAATGGTACGCCCCTGGCTGGGCTGAATGTTGATTTGCATATTTGATCAACCACGAGGATGAAATTCTTCACGGGAGACGCCCATGGTATTGAAAAAAATGCCCCTGACTGGGCTGAATCTTGCTTTGAAAGCTTTTGAAAATTGTGGGGTAAACCCACCATCTTGCGGAAGATGCCCCTGACTGGGCGGTCGACGGTCTTGGAAATCTTCGAGATTAATCCTGGACCTTGACTTGCATATATGAATGTTGGATGATAAATGATATTCTATATGAGTGGACGTGCAAATGCAAATGCTGACGAGCGTAGATGCAAGAGCTGGGGAAGCATGGTATGATTGGAGTATGCATATGATGCAAGATACTTTATGAGGATGAATGCAATGCATATAATGCATATGATGCAGACGGGTAATTGGAAATGCCAGCAGAGACTCCAGCGTGGTGGACTTCTGGTAGTTGCCAACGCGGATTGGACTTTGGGTGATGGGAGTGATTGACTTCCTCGACACGCAGTTTGCTGAAGACGTCACGATCGGAGCAGAAGATGACGCTCTGGATGTCCCAAGTCTGGGTACTTAGTGATTTGTTGTCAATTTCCTTCAGAGAAGATTGCAACTCTTCTTGTTGGTTAGGGTAGCTTGGTCTTGCCCCAGTCTGAATATGGTAATGATATGCCCCTGCTCGGGCTGTTGAGTGATTTGCCCCAGCCTGTGGGCTTTGAAATTATCTTGCTTCGTGACAGTCACTGAAAGTCAAGTTCTTCCTTGATTGCCCCTTGTTGAAGTGTCTTTGAATACCTAGCACTGATTTGCAATTAAAATTGTACATTCATAGATGGTGACGTTAACGCGAAGCTCGATGCAAGATTTGAAAAAAGTGTCTTTTGTTGAGGTGTCGTGATAGTGAGACGAATGGACTGCTAGCCTAAACGTTGTGCTAATTGATTGGTGCGAAAAATATATCAAGAGAAGTGACACCAATATTGATGATTAGAAATCATGTGAGGAGTCAGGTTACGCAACCTCGCGATAGCATGCTTTCAGAAGAAACCTCGCCTCAATTAGGTCTTTCGAGGGTTGTAACGTGGTCTGGTTTATGGTTATGAAACAAAAGGTTTATTAGGCTCAAAGTATGATTTGTACCCACCCCTTCTTCTTAATGATCTCCAGTCCTACGCTCAGTTAATCCTACACTTGTATGAACGGTGTGAGCTTGATGGTTCAAGGTTTGCTTGACGTGGCAGTCACCTTATTTTGATGGATGTCAGTGCCCCTTGACTTGGGTGACCACTGAATCCTATTTTGTTTTTGTTGAGGATTTCGGGGTCCTCTTTTGCTTTTGTTTTGATCCCTAACTTTTGCATGGATTGACTTCGTTTGTCAGATCCATCAGGATTGCCTTGATTTTGCCTAAGTCCCCTCTAAGGTGTCTGACTTAGCAGGCTTTTGTTTTTTTTTTTTTGATTTTGTTGTAACTGCCGTAGCATGGATCTTTGATGAACCACCGTCTTCGGGATTTTGCGGAGTAAAATTAACTGAACACTACCCTGCCCCAGGTTGAGTGTAAAGGTTTGAATATCCGAAGGAAACTGCTACCTCTAGGCTCGAAGTGGTTTACTAGGGATTAACTCCTTATATCTCCGGTGTTTGGGGAATTGAAACAATGCATGTACATCATTGACGAGATTCGATCTGAAAGCATACGATTTACAATTATGGGTATCACGTTTTCGTCATCCTCCCTCAAATCATGCTAAACAACAGTGAATAGAGTGGAGTGAATAAATGTGTCGGTGATAAATGAAAAAAGAGAGTGAATACGACATAACTAATTCAAAACATGCATAAACGATACATTAATGAAAACCAAATACGAATGGCAATTGTTCAAAGCATACAATACTTAAATAAACAAAGACAAAACATAAGAAACTGCGAATAATGAAATGGCAACATGACGGCCTTCTTCAGAGAATGGACTTGACTGGAATTGATCTGCCGTTGGCGCTAGTTGACTGGTGGCATCGGATTGTTGATGATGTTTGGAGACTTCCCATTGAAGTTGATAGCATCCCTATCGATCATGTCTTGAATTATGTGTTTGAAAGCCCTGCAGTCCTCAATGGTGTGACCTGGAGCGCCCTTATGAAACTCACAATGAGCATTTGCATCATAGTCGGCAGGAATGACAGTTGGGGGAGCCAAGTCTCTTGGAACAATAGCTTTCTTCTCCATCAACTGAGCAAAGATTTTGGCATATGACATTGGTAGACGATCAAAGACTCTATCTGGTCTCCATGTTCTCTGCGGACGCTGTGGGCGAGCACCTTGTCGTTGCTGAGTAGCTTGCATCTGCTGTTGCTGAGGAGGATACTGATATCCTTGTCGGTTGTAGGCTTGTTGCTGAGGAGCCTGTTGCCGTGGCATCTGAGCTTGCGCTGCATGAACAGCTGGCTGATAAGGCATTGGAGCATATTGCGCAGCAGCAACATATGGATACTGATAGTAGGGAACTTGATAAGGCACAGGAGGAGCTTGTTGAGGAGCTTGCCCTTTCTGCACAAAGATGGCATTTGTTTCGCCCTCCTTCTTCTTGTATCCATTAAAAGGCCTCTTGGCATTAGCCTGGCTGTTAGAACCTCCTGGGATCTTTCCACTCTTCAACCCTTCTTCAATTCTTTCACCGACGATCACCAAGTCAGAAAATCCAGCGGAGACACTACCGATCAACTTTTCGTAGTACTGGCCTTGCAAGGTACCCATGAAGATGTCAATCAGTTCACGGTCAACAAGAGGTGGATGCACCCTTGCGGCTAGCTCTCTCCAACGTTGTGCGTACTCCTTGAAGGATTCGTTGTCCTTCTGAGTCATACTCTGAAGTTGAGTACGGTTCGGAGCAAGATCGGTGTTGTACTTGTACTGCTCGACAAATGCATCAGCTAGCTCAGCCCAAGTACGCACACTATTACGCTCCAGCTGCATATACCATTCGAGTGATGCCCCAGACAAGCTGTCCTGGAAGCAATGGATCATGAGCTTCTCGTCTCTAGCATAGGCAGCCATCTTGCGACAGTACATCTTCAGATGAATGTTTGGGCAACTGAGACCTTTGTACTTCGAAAACTCGGGCACCTTGAATTTTGGAGGAATGACAACATCAGGCACCAAGCATAACTCCAAAGCACTGAAAGAATTTGAATTGTGCCCCTCCATGGCTCGGAGTTTCTCGGCTAGATCTCGGCACATCTTCATGGCTTCTGAATCCTGAGCTGCGACAGGGCTGGCAATGGGGATAGCAGCGTGATAGTTCTGAACATCGTCATACTGATCCATCAGAGTATCTTCGACATGAGGAACCGGGATTTGCACAGCAGCAGGCTAGGCGTGCGGGATAACTCCAACGGTAACTCCAGGCGCTGGGATTGGCTGAGAAGTGTTTCCCTCGACTGCGTTGTTGAAGTTCAACGGCATTCCCTGAGAATTCGGAATTGGGACCAAAGGGATGGCAGTAGATCCTTGTCCATTGACAACAGCGGCGGCTTCACGTTGTTCTTCTTCTCTCCTGGCTGTGAGGATGGCTTCGAGGATCTGGTCGATCTTTCCTTTCATAGAATCCAACTCTTCCCTGAAGGCGACTTGCTCTTGTTGAATCTGCTCCATCATACGTCTGGTATTGGCTCTAGTTGCGTACTGGTGTCGAGGAATCAGCTTGATTTACTAGAGAAGAAGGAACGGAGACATAAGATTCTGTTGGAGGACTGGAAATGCAAAATGCACAACATATGAAATGCAATGCAAATGATATGCAAGATGCAATGCAAGATACAAGATCCAGGATCACAGGATCACAACTCCAACAACTCCTGAAGCTGGTAACTGTAACAGATAAATTCCTGCTCAAAGAAAACTGACAGGTACAACCTATACGGGAAGGTCTAAACATTCTACCCATAAACCTTCTCACGGGATGGTTTCTATGTTTGGTTCCCAGGATCACGGACACTAATCGTATTAGCGCCACGCAACAAGCTGGCTGTATTACGACGGTAATGACAATAAGGTCTCTCCTGAGCGGAGTCCTCGTGCTAGGCACACAAGGAGCGAGTCCTTGGAGACTAACACTACACGACCACCAATATCGGAACTGGTGCTAACAAAAGGTTCCCAGAATCACGGACCCTTCATTAATCAAGTCGTGCAACAGGCTAGCTGCGTTACAACGAGATCTACGAATAGGTCTCCTCTGGAGGAGCTTTCATGCTAGGCCCACAAGGAGCGAGTCCTCGGAGACTAACACTACTCGACTACCAATTCTAAACTATGTGTTCTCTCTGCTTTTACCAAAGCTCGGGTGTAGAGCCTTACTCATGATGTCATCCCAGTAACCAACAGGCGATCAAGATAACAAGCGCAAATAAAATCTACAAGAGAACAAATACAAAAGGAAAACAAAAAAACAAACACTCCTCACAAACCAAAAGATAGGCTCGACTCTCTCTTTGCATGGAGCAAAAATGTCCCCAGCAGAGTCGCCACCTGTCGCACCTCGAAAAATTCATTCGGACATACGACCCTCGCGCGAAAGGCGCGGAAATGCGGTTCGACAGAGTCGCCACCGAACTTTATTTTTCCCGAATAAACGGGAGAGGAAAATATCGAGAAAACCTCTTAAAAATGAAAGGATAGGAACAGGGCTGTCGCAACCAAGTTCCGGGTTCGGGAGTCGGTTACGTGAGGGGAAGGTATTAGCACCCCTCACGTCCGTCGTACTCGACGGGAACCTCTTAAGGTAAATGTGGGGAGTGTTGCTTTAGGTTTACTTGTTTTCTTCTCGTTGTTAAAGGTAGAATTGGTAGGATAAAAGGTTAAAGACGCAAAGGAGAGATGGGTGGTTAGAAGATAGGGTGCTCGCCAAGGATTGGGGCCCTTGTGCCTACGTATGCTCATTCGGACGAGAATGAGAAATCAGAGCGTCGTAGTTCGACTACGGGAAAAGGATGGGGGAAAAGGAAGATGGATAGAAGTGTGGAATGGGGGAGAAAATGGGAAATGTGCTCGCCAAGATCATCGCAATCTTGTGCCTACGTATCTTATATTCAAGAATGAATAAAGAATCAGAGCGTCCGTAGTTCGTGGTAACAACCACGAAAAAATGAGGTTTGAATTGGTTGAAGTTGAGTTGGGAGACGAAAGAGTGACTGACAAACAACCTAAGGGCGTGCCTCAAGAGCTTGTCACTCAAGAATTCAAGGAATGCGAGATCCCAAGAACTCAGTTCCTTCAGAAATTGGGTTGAATGAGTTGAAGATAAGAGTTGGATATTTTGAAAACGAAAGAATGAACTAACAACAACTCGGGGGCGCGCCCAAGAGTTACTCGTTCGAATATTCAAAGAATGCTAGATTCTAAGAATATCCCTCTTTCGTAAGTTTTTTAAAAAAATGTGTTTGTGAAAGGATCGAATCGAAGAATGGCATGCGAGGCCAAAAGGGGATTGTTTTGAACTGGTTCGACGACGTGTCGAAGATTTGATTGAAGGTGGAACCGGCTTGACGACGTGTCAAGGGTTAAGGTTGTGAGAAACGATATTAGTCCCTGAGGGTGCTCCTAATATCGAGACCACGAGGAATTGCGAATGTGTGCGAAATGTGGGTTGCGAATGCGTACGAGCACTCGACTTAGGAGAACGTTGGAAGATGTTTGAGTTTGAAAAAGGCGAAAGGTTGAGTGAATAACAACCCAAAGGGCGTGCTTCGAGAGCTATTCACTCGAAAATTCAGGGAATGCTAGACTCCAAGAATCTCCTTCTTTCGAAGTTTGAATCGGAAAGAAAATAGTTTAGAAAATGATTTGAAGTGAAATGAGGTATGAAAATAGTTTAAGGTACGAGATGTGAGGACGTGAGATTGGATTTAAAAATGAGAGAAATGACAATTATTTGATAAATGAGACGTAGGCCTCACAACCAATTAATTGGGGTATTATCGAAATGCTGGATCTCGACGACACCTTTTTCATTTGGAGAATATTTGAATGAACGATAGAAATATCACACAGAATGCTAGATTCCTATAATATTTCTTTGTTCAAAATAGTGTATTAAAACGAAAAGTTGAATAATACATTATTTAAGGGTGTACACCTCGCTAATGATCATCCAAAAATCCAAGAAATGCTAGATTTCAAAGATTTAATTCGCTTTGAAAAAGTATTCGAACTGAGTCAAAGTTCGAAATTGAATTTTAAGCGTGTGTACTAGCAAAGTGGGCTAGTCTTCTAAGTGACCAACTAGAAGTAGTTGATCAAATAGGTATCACTGTAAGGAAGCCCAGGATTAAGCTTTAAAATGTTGTGTATGGTGATCGAAGGTCGATGGCGAGGCTTTAAAAGCGCTCGACTTACATGGGTGGAAATGGCTCAATAAATTGAGAATTATTTTGAAAAAATGGTTTCACAGCATTAAAGCATTAAACAATACAAAAGCCATAAAAACATTACTTTTCAGGAATTGGGTACATCGATTTGAATGGGAATAAAATTTTAAAGAAATTAAATTGAAACCTTATTGAAGGAGTGGCTATCATTGATCATATGTTGCATGATCTCAAACTTCTTACTTATCCTTTTTAATCCGAGCATGTACCGAGTGTTGATGAGACTTAAAACGAAAGGCGTTGCTACACTGTGCATTAGGCTAAGTCAACTTCTATCATGTATTACACTTGCATTTAGGGATCTTCCACTACATGGCATTCAAACTCACGTGTAAGAATGGATCTTCACTTCCTTCTAACATTTTTAGCCCATAAATTATTGTATCAGCATCATCTTCTTTCATAAACATAAACATGTGCAATATCCTGATTCTGTTGGTAGTAATTGGGTCTTTAAAATACACTTAGCAGCCAAATAACACGTCAGCAATTAACATACTCATTATCAACGAGCCAAATGATATGAACAACCATAATCTCACAGCTTATTATACGTAACAAAAACAGCAGTTACTGAAAGAGATTAGGACGAAACGTACTGCGAGATTTATGAAATATTAACAACCTATCGTAGAGTATTATAACTCGCAGACAACATACAGAACTTCAATACTAACTTTCAACATTAGTTCCAACAACGCTATTCTAAACTATGCGAATCAATTGCAAAAACTATAATTTCCACAGCAAGATTAAACATCAGTAGCAACACAAAATAACCAACATAGATCCACTCACTGTTTGCGTAAAATGAAACCAACCTAAATTCAAACTTAAACCAAAACAAAGTGAACTCAAAATTGGTCTGCAAACAAAACGTCACAACTAGAGAACTTGTAATATCATAAATATCTAACCGTTCACAGCTCATGAAGCTACAATCCTAACACAGACAGTTGGTATTATGCAGAAAACAAACCACATCGTTGAACCCACTCAAATTCGCGACTAAATCAATTACAAATATTACCAAATGTGAGGCTGTTACTGATGGAAACTTTGGTGATTGAAAATGTCAGTTGCCATGTATCGCAAACGCCGACTGCATCCACTTTGTTATGCTGAACCTTGTTGCTGTTGTTAGTCGCGAAAACGAAAAGCCTTACGCCTAGTCATTGGAAGTGGTGTCGTGCCGTTGAAATTGGATGGAACCAACATTGCTAACCTCCTCTCAGTATATTCCTTGCCCTCTTTTCTATCACCAAAAGCAAACCGTGGCTGTTGTTGCAGCTGCTACTAGAGCCCATGGTTATGTAGTCGGAAGCAGCTCCTTAGAATGTCATCAAAAGAATACGATTGAGCCCCAATCTTGAGTTAAGTCACAACCTGCACAATGGCCTTGTTTTGTCACGGTCATAGCGGCGTCCGGCCCAAATCTTGAACACCTAAAAAAGACTCAGCAACCAACATTAGATTTAAATGTAAAGGAAACGTTTCCACCGTGCTGCTAGCTTGCATTCAGCATTGGTTTCGACGTGAGAACGCCACGAAAGCTATCTTGAGTCCGAACCTAGTATTAAGGCTCACACCTGCATACAGAGCCAATCATAGAAAGTGATACGATCTATAGCAAACAACAGGCAAACCCTTGTGATATACCAACTCCCTTTTCCAAGCTCTATCAACATCAGGGACAGCTTTGCTCAAACCAGCTTTTAACAATTACAAGGCAAAGAGACAATATTATCAGTTAAACTTGGGACCATGCGCACAAGACCCCAAACTATTATCAACCTCAGAAAAAAACCACAAAGCATGATAACACTATTATTTATGATGATGAAAAAAACTGGAAATCAAAAACACCATAACCCGTGTTAGCCCACTGCACAGGTACATTATTGACCATCGAAACCAAAGATAAAATAAAAAACTTATGTCAAAATTACTGTCATCAAAGATTCGTATAACAATAGTACTTTACATCAAAAAACGAAACGAAACGAAAACTAAGGATAAAGACCAACCAAAACGAGGCTTAACTGCCTTTGTGAGGTTTAGAAGCGTCGCAGCTCAGAAGGAATTGCACAACACGCTTTAAGCATCAAGAGCTAAACACATGATGTTATTCGTCGAGTTGTGACTTGGATGAAGGAGACAGAGGAGAGCTCGTCGATGGCGAATGCTTGCGTTTGGAAGAGGTGGCGCCATGATTTCTGAGGATATTGGGAGGATAACGATGAAGGTATGATTGGTAATGGTGATAGTAGATTTCGTCGGGTTTGGGAAAGGTTGCGACGCCGCTTTGAGATTAGGGTTTCACGTCTATTGGGATTGGAGTGGTGCCGTTTTTAGGGTTCCACGATGAAGATGAACAGTTCCCCCTTTCCTTCCATCGGTTCCTCTTTAAAAACACAACCAGAACCTCACCTAATGGGCCGCCACCAATGGGCCTCTCACAATCCAATCTTTTCATTATTTTTCTGATATTATTATTATTTTTTTTTAACTGACTAACATATTAACATGACTAAGTATCATTTTAACAAACAATTAATTAATAAGACTCTAAAACTAATATTAATATAAGCAGAATTAATAACATGGATAAACTAATAAATATAGAAAAAACTAAAATTATTAATAGTATTATAAAATATTAACAAATAACAATTAAATAAACAACACAAAAAAAAACATAAATACACTAAAAAAGTTTTAAAAAACGAAAATATAATTGTTAAAAAAATATACTATTAGTGACACTTAATAGATAATAAAAAAAAGAAAAAGGGTTTATGAAATTAAGAAAAGAAATAAAATTCACAAAAAAAATGCTCCCTTTTAGGCCACATGTCACACTTTGATTGGTCAAAAGATAAATTTTTGAAAAATCGACCAATTGCGAGATGACACGTGTCTAAATGGCACGGAACAATAAATGCGAAAATATTTACAAAAGGGTAGGACAAATTTAGGGTATGACACTTCCAAATCTAATTTTTGTGACTCACATGATTGATCAGATTAATTTTAGGACATGTGCTAAAAGGTTTTCCTTGAACATTTACCTAAGTTTTACACTTTTGACAATATGCGGGAGAAGGTTCTTTAAAGGTTACCTATTAGACTACAGGAGAAAAAGTACATAAAGTTCTAGCAAAGAAAAGATACAAGTTTTAAAACAAAGAAGTTGAGAATGAGGACGAAGTAAAGAGGGAATAGAGAGGGGAGAAGATGGCAAGAAAGATAAAGAAAACTTTGTAAAATTTAAACAAGTAAAATAAACTTCATTGAAAAATAAAAGGTGGTGTGTTTACATCACATACATTCTCTTCAATACTCTCTTTCTCTACACTCGGATACTTGGAGTAAGTCTAAGAGTGACTTGTACAACAGTAAAATTCTCACACACATTCTATGTCTAAAACTTCCTATTTATAATAGCAAGAAATAACTACCAATAACTTCCCACATCACCATCTTTTGTCACTTGTCACGATGCATGGATCCGTTGTTCATAGGGCGTCATGTGTCCTCTTAGTCATCTGGCGAACAGAACTATTCCCTCCAAATTATTTGAATTTCAAATCTTCAAAAAAAACTACCAAACAGTAAAACGGTCGAAACCCTCGTGATTTTCCTTCAAGTCTAGTACGTGCTTCGACTACTCCCCCTTAGCTGTCTCACATCCTTCAACCAACTCTCGCCTCCAGCAAACTTTTAATGCTTCTCCTTAGATTTCTTATTTTGCAAGAGGTGTCGAATTTAGGAGCTAATTACACTTCTGTAAAATACTATCAAAGATACCCTTAGAGAAACTGTGCAATTCTCTTTAAGGATTCCAAAGTATCCTGCAGTAAATTCGTCGGTAAAACCCGTTTGCATCCAACATACCAAGATTGGTGGGAGCGAATTGTTCCTTAAGCTTAGTGTAGAAACATACGCTTTAGAAGTTTATCAAGAAAATTTATTTCTCTATTTTCATCTCCATTAATTCTTAGTTTTGCAGCAGCCCCAAAGACTATATATATATATATATATATAATATATATATATATATATATATATATATATATATATATATATATATATATATATATATATATAATATATATATATATTATATATATATATATATATATATATATATATTATATATATATATATATATATATATATATATATATATATATATTATATATATATATATATAATATATATATATATATATATATATATATATATATATATATATATATATATATATATATATATATATATATTATATATATATATATATATATATATATATATATATATAGTATATATATATATATATATATATATATATATATATATATATATATATATATATATATATATATATATAATATTATATATATATATATATTATATATATATATATTATATATATATATATATATATATATATATATATATATATATATATATATATATATATATATATATATATATATATATATATATATATATATATATATATATATATATATATATATATATATATAACATTCTTAAGGAACAACTTATCTCATCCAATGGCTACTTCACTAAAATAGATGACTTCTGACTTTGTGAAATTAGAGAAGTTCGATGGAGGGAATTTTATTCGTTGGCAGAAAAAAATGAAATTCCTTCTCACAACATTGAAAGTGGTGCATGTCCTTAACATTCCAAAACCGGAAGAAAAAGAAGATGAAACAATTGCTGAAACTAGAGAGAGACAAAAGTGGGACAATGATGATTATATATGCATGTGACACATTCTCAACGGTATGTGCGATTCGTTGTTCGACATTTATCATAGCAGCAACTCCGCAAAAGAATTATGGAAGAAATTGGAATCAAGATACATGCAAGAAGATACTACAAGTAAAAAGTTTCTTGTTTCTCAATTTAATAATTATAAAATGGTAGACAATAGACCTGTAATGGAACAAATGTATGAAATCGAACGTATTCTCAATAATTACAAACAACATGATATGGATATGGATATGGATGAAACAATCATTGTATCTTTTCATAATTGATAAACTTCCTCCATCATGAAAAGATTTTAAAAAATCTTTGAAACATAAGAAAGAGGATATATCTCTTGAGCAATTGGGTAATCATCTTCGTTTAGAAGAAGAGTATCGTAAACAAGATGATACTAAAAATCAATTACTCATGAGAAGGTGCATGTAATGGAGGAAGGAAATTCAAGTAAAACTTCCAAGAAAAGAAAGCGAGATTTTGGAAAATCTTATGAAAATCATAATGTTAATAACAACAATAACAATAGAAAGAAAAAGAAAGGAAATTGATATCATTGTGAAAAACCAGGATACTTTAAAAATGAGTGCAGGTTCTTAAAAAGAGAGAATAAAAACAAGAATTCAAGTGCAACAGACAATCTTGTTGCTGTCATTTCTGAAATCAACATGATAGAAGATGTTGAATTTTGGTGGATAGACTCTGGTGCTACCTGTCATGTGTGCAAAAAGAAAAAATTATTCAAGACCATCAATGAAGAAAATGGTAGTGTTTTGTACATGGGAAATGCTTCTACGGTTCAATTCAAAGGAAAAGGATCAGTAGAGATTATATTCACATCTGGAAAATTACTCACTATGAAAGATGTACTTTATGTACCTAAAGTTAGGAAAAACTTGATATATGTACTTTTGCTTAATAAGTATGGTTTCAAATATGTATTTGAGGGAGATAAATTTATTCTCTCCAAAGGGAGTATGTTTGTAGGGAAGGGTTATCTTTCTAAGAATATGTTCATGTGTAATGTTGTTAATAACAATAACAATAATAATAATGATGTGATTTCTGCTTATATTGTTGATTCTTATGATTTATGGCATATGCGACTAGGACATGTTAATTTTAGAAAATTAAATGATATGATGAAATCAAATTTAATTCCAACTATTGACAAAAATTCAAATTCATGTACTACTTGCATGTTAACTAAAATCACTAGACAACTTTTTAAAACAGTTGAAAGAAATTCTAAAGTGTTAGATTTAATTCATTCTGATGTATGTGATATACATGGTTGGCCCACAATTGGTGATAAAAAGTATTTTGTCACTTCATTGATGATTGCACTGGATTTTGTTATGGTTATTTAATACACTCTAAGGATGAAGTCTTAGAAAAATTTAAAATTTTTAAAGCACAAGTAAAACTTCATGAAACTTTCATTAAATTCTTCTCAAAGACTATATATATAACAAATCCAAATATTGATATTAAATTCTTCCCAAAGACTATATATATATATATATATATATATATATATATATATATATATATATATATATATATATATATATAACAAATCCAAATATTGATCATGAAAGGAACTTATTTATTTATTTTTTAATAGTATTTGCTAGCCTTAATCTTTTTAATAGTAATTGGTGTTTTTGAAAGTCGATGACAATATTCTTAACTATAAGTGACTTTTCTCTCCAATTTAGGAAAAAGGATTTCGCACCATCTTGTAAACCGCATCCCATCCATTTTGAGTAGGATGAAAATCATCCCAAAAGAATGAAACCTCTGGTTTATCACACAAACTATATTTCTTTTCTCCCTTATCATCCACACTTCCGCACTGATAAGTTGAATTCTCTGGAACACAACACGGTTGCAACACATTCCCCACTGTTGAATTTTTCTGCATTGTTTCAATCACGGAGACAAAAGATTTGTAGAGGTCTAGTGTCACGAAAACTGATCCACTTTCTTTGTTCAGATCTTGCACAGTTTTGAGAAGCATTTCGTTATGCTTCATGACGAGCATGTTTAAAAGTTTCGTTGCACTTATCATAAGAAGATGGTTTTGTTATTACAGGCAAACACCCAATAGGCTCTAATAATCCAACTGTTATTTTCTTAATTCCCACACTATGAATGCGTTTAAGATTCGACGACAATTGGTTTATAATTGAAGCACCAAACACTAATATATCCTGCAACATAATTGACAGTAGTAGAATTTATCATTCATAATACATTATATACAATAAGAAAAGTTAGTTAGTTAGTTAAATCATTTACCTTAATGTTCTTTCCATCTCTAAACAAATATTGAAAATAGTCGTTACCAGCATTAATGACAAGGGCAACCGAGGAATCAATGTCGGATTTGGTATATATATTTTGTTTGATTAACTCTTCAAATTTGTCGATTTGGATACTCATGTTCGGTCCTTTAAGGAATGTATCGAAAACACCGGTTCCTCCATGGGCAAAGTTTATACCAAATTGAAGGTCAGATGAATTTCTCAATGAATATGGTGCAGGAGATTTTATATTCAGAGACCAAGCTGTTTGTATATTTCGAAGTAAGATAAATGCGTGTTTATTAGAACATCAACCAATATATAAGATTAAAGAAAAATTATAATAAAAAACATAGAACACCATTGATATTTGTTAATGCATAGGAGATGGAGATGAGAGAGTTACCAATATAATCGGTGAGAATACGGCCATCGGAGAATCTTCCCGACGGTTGACGAGGAAATGTGATTCCATAAGGAGGTTTATAAGCCGACGAGTTTAAAAAATTTCCTGTGTCAACATAGGAGTCTCCAAATACAAACAATTTCAAAAAATTGTGGTAACCGGTTATTCCATACGACTTCTTAGTCCCTTCTACAAATTCATCATCAAAATTTGCATTAATTGAATTGCATGTAAAAATCAAATTAAAATAAGTCATTATAAGAAAAACTATGATGTTCCAGTTGCTTAGATCAGAATGTACGTATATAAGGTTACCTGTAGTTATTGGTATCATGAAAAGGAGAATAAGCAAAGAGAGAAATGTGGTGATTGGTGGAGTTTGCTTTGCCATTGATGAAAAAATAATAAGGTATAGTATATGTATTAGGAGATATAGGGTACGTATAAATACTACTCAAACTAAAAGAATCATATACTGTAGTGTATATATGTAAATGATAGCGTATACGTTAAGATGATGCACTCAAATTAATTAATAGACTTTTAATTAGAAATATGTATGCAAATAGAATGTTCCATACATGAAATGACAATGCGTTTAATGGAGTATTATGACTACTATAAGGAATACAGAATATTTGCATTTAAGAGGGCAAACGGTTAGAAGAAGGATGGGATATGTTACTAAATTAAAGTAATTTGTAGTTAAATCTTGGAACTTGTCAATAATTTATAATGTTCTCTCTACTATTATATTAATCAAGTTTACCCCAAATTATGTGGTTACTAGCATAAAAAGTTATCACAAAAAAATTCAAATGTCTAAATATGTGTATATTATTAGTGAAAAAAAAGTCATTGAAAAAACTATAATATATGGCTAAATTATTTTTTTGATATGCAAAATATTTCATTTCAACCGGGACATCCGGGGTGCTCAAATCCATTTACAATTCAACCTCCACAAATATTACAATAGACATCTTTAAACTAGAAAGAGTTCAATAGGTTCACAAACCAATCATAATAGATATATGTTTTTAAAATGAACACTTTTCGTTATTTACCACCACGACATTGAGACGATCCGGGTAAAAACAGCTTCAACACCCCCTACTTGTGTATTGAATTGAATTTGATTTCTCGTCCACCATATGCTCCAACAAACAATAACCCAAAGGCTTTCTGCGAAAAGTAATATCTCCTTCCCTCTAAAATCTCTCTCTCCAAGCCATAAAATGTGAACAACATGAATTGCCAGCGAAAGGAGATATACCCACCACCGACACACGACATTCCAAATTAATTTTGTTTGCATTCAAAAAAGAGATGATAGAGCTTTCACCTGCATTGAAAGAGTAAATACACACCTGTTCATGAGAGTTAAGCACGACCCCACGACTGAGAAGGTTGAAGCGTGTAGGCAGGCGATTTAAGACTAACTTCCGCCCAAATACTTTCAACTTGACTGGTACCAATGTGCTCCACATGATTTTTAGGAAGATTTTGACATTGTCTTCGATTTCGACCTCTGCGGTTGTGCTTAATATCAAACTGTAATATGACTTAACTTTAAATGTTCCCAAAGCATCATAAGGCCAAATGATGGTTGTCTTCTTGATTTAAAACCGGTTTTGCCTCCAAAAGAATTTCAGACAAATCATGACTTTCCTGCTGCAGTTGAACGTCATCAGGACTAATATCCAATGCCAACTGCCATGACCAATTGTTATTATATTAGAGAAATAATTGTATGTTTCTTATTGATAAAAAGTGAATGATTACATGAACTCATAGTTGATTACATGAGAGAGTTATGATAGAATATTCTCCAACAGCTATATTAGGAGGGCCTAAATAGGAAGGAAAATAAGGCTAGAAAAAGGAAAGAAATAATAGGTAATTAAATCCTAAGGCTAGCAAATAAGAATAGAATATCAAGTAATTAATTCCTAATAGCCCCCCTTTAAGCTGGAGAATGTATGTTTAACAGTCCCAGCTTAGCAAAAATAGCAGAAAATGGTTGCGGTTCCAGCGGTTTGGTGAACAAGTCTGCCAGTTTATTGTTAGAAGTAATTGGAAGTAAATGAAAAGGTCGCTTGTAGTTGTTGACAGACAACGTGACAATCAATATCAATATGTTTGGTTCGCTCATGAATGTTGGATTCATAGCAATGTGTCGAGCAGAGTTGTTGTCACAATATAAAAGAGTTGGTTTTGTGAAAGGATGTGTAGGTCTTGAAGTAAGTATGTAATCCATTGAAGTTCACAAGTGGTAGAAGCTAGAGCTCTGTATTCAGCTTCAGATGAGGAACTTGTGGTTTGCTTCTTTGATCGCCAAGAAATTAATGAAGAACCCATGAAAATGCAGAAACCGGTGGTGGATCTGCGAGACATAGGGCAAGTTGCCCAATCTGAGTCACTGAAGGCCTTGAGATGAATTGGTGAATCAGAAGAAAAATATAAACCATGTCCAGGTGCATTTTAATGTAACGAACAATTCTAAGAGCAGCTTCGTAGTGATTTGCGGTTGGATTTTGCATAAATTGACTTAAATGTTGAACGGAAAAACTGATGTCGGGGCGAGTATTAGCCAAGTAGAGAAGACGACCAATGAGACGTCGGAAGGCAGTTGGATCATGAGGAGGAGAAGTGGTATCATAGAGAGGTTTGTGTCTTTCATCATTGGAGTGGTAAAAGGTTTGGCTGCAAGCATCCCTGTATCAGCAAGAATATCTAATGCATATTTGCGCTGCTTAAGTGAATTTCTTTGTTGGTGCGAGAAACTTCAAGGCCAAGAGAATATTTGAGATTACCTAAATCTTTGATGCGGAAAGTAGAGTGAAGAAAACTTTTAACGTGATTTATTTTTGTTGATGAATTTCCGGTGAGGACAATGTCGTCTACGTATACTAGGAGAGCAGTGAAAGTGTTGAGACATGACTTGATGAATAATGAGTGATCATATTCTGAATGATGATAGCCGAGACTAATGAGAGCGGAAGACAGTTTGCTGAACCATTGCCTACTAGCTTGACGAAGACCGTAAAGGGATTTGTTGAGACGATACACTTGATTAGGAGAGGTAGGAATGATGCCGGGTGGCAACTCCATGTACACTTCTTCATGTAAATCACCATGAAGGAATGCGTTGTCCACATCCAATTGTTGAATGATCCATTTTTCACTTGCTGCAATAGAAAGTAAAAGACGAAGAGTAGTTAGTTTAGCAACAGGGGAAAACGTATCAAGAAAATCTACCCCTTCTTGTTGAGTGTAGCCTTTGGCTATAAGACGCGATTTGTATTGTTCTAGAGTGCCATCAGCTTTGTGTTTAATACGGTACACCCATATGCAACCAATAGCAACCTTGTCTTTGGGTAAGGTGGTGAGGGACCAAGTATTGTTAGTTGCGAGTGCTTGGAGTTCATTATTCATGGCATCAATCCATTGTTGGGATTTGATGGCTTGTTTATAGGTTTGTGGTTCAATAGCATTGGTAATTAAAAGTGTGTAATGAAGATGAGATGGTGATAATTTGTGATAAGATAATACAGAACGCAAAGGATATAGTGAGTTAGTGGTAGATGAGGAAGGTGGGAGTTTAGCATTACCATGAAAGTCTTTGAGGTAGCCAGGGGCTTTGGTGGTTCTAGTTGATCTTCTTAGGTTGGTGGTGTCAAAAGATGGATGTGGATTGGGTGGAGGAACAATGGAGGATGAAGAGTCACATGGCAAGTTTGGGGATGGAGTTGATGGAGTGGAGATAGGTTGTATTGATGTTGGTTGGATATGAGGTTGTGATCTGTCATACTTTGTAGAGTCATCAGGATCATCAAATAGAAAAATGGAATAATCTTGATCTACAAAGTCAATACTAAGAGAAGAATCAGTAATTTCAGCATAGGGAAAAGTAGATTCATAAAAAACAGCATTGTGAGAAACGAATATTTCTCTAGTAGAGAGGTCAAAAACAACATAACCTGTGATGCCAACTTTGAAACCTAGGAAGATGCATTTTTTAGCTCGTGGATCAAGTTTGGTGCGATGTTGTTCTAAGGTAGAAACATAGCATAATGAACCAAAAACTTTGAGGTCAAGAAAAGTAGGAGGTTTATTATAAAGTAATTCAAAGGGAGACTTATTTTGCAGAATAGGACTAGGCAATCTATTGATCAGATAAACGGCATGAAGAACAGCATAAGACCAAAAACATTTGGGAAGTTTGGCGTGAAAAAGAAGGTTCCTAGTGACATTAAGCATGTGACCATGCTTCCTTTCAACAATAGAATTTTGTTGAGGGGTAGCAACACAAGAGGTTTGGTGTAGGATGCCAAATTTATCATAAAATTCTTGATAGAGAAATTCCGATCCATTGTCCGACCTAATAGATTTGACAGATTTGTTAAACTGAGTTTTGACAAAAATAACAAAATTTTGCAATAGACTTCTTGTTTCAGACTTAGCAGTCATTAAAAAAATCCAAGTATGCCTAGTATGATCATCAACGATAGTTAAGAAATACTTATGGCCATGTAAAGATGGAATAGAGAGTGGTCCCCAAATATCAACATGTAATAAATCAAAGGCGTGTAAACTGACAGAAGAGCTTAAAGGAAAAGGTAATTTGCATTGTTTAGCATAGTGACACGAGTCACAAATTCTTTTATTATCATATTTGATATAAGGAAAAACATTACACACTTGTTCAAGGACCTTATTTGAGGGATGTCCCAAACGAAAATGCCAAGTATCAAAAGATGAAATAATACTTTTAACAGTAATATCATGAAAAATAGATGAAGCTTTGGGCAAAGGATCTTTAATATAGTAGAGTCCATTGTGAAGTCTAGCAAGACCAATCATCTTCAAACTTGTAGCTTCCTGAATATTGCAAATAGAATCAGGAAAGGTTAATTTGCAATTAGAATTGAAAATAAGAAGATGAACAGAGACAATATTCAATTTGAATGTAGGTAAATAAAGAACATTATATAATTTAAAAGAAGGAGAGAATTCAATTGTGCCAGAAAAATTTGCTACAACAATCAATCCATCGGGTAAAGAAACATTAATAGGATTGATTCTGCAAAAAGAAGTAAAGTTCTTCTTGGAATGGGTAGCATGATCAATTGCCCCACTATCAAGAATCCAATAATCTTTTGCAGGATCAATGGTACCTGGCTCAATGGATGTATTTTGATGATTCATCGAGGAATTGAGTGGAACGGTGTGTGCAATATTGACATTGTGAGCAGATGTTGCAGTAGATTTGGAAGAATTTGGTAATAATGAGAGAAGTTGTTGAATTGTCTCAGCACTCAATTGTGGAATGGATGAATCATTTGCAGCAACATTGGAAGAAGTTGGAAAGGAACTGTCATTAGAGGAAGTAGTGTTATTGACGGTCGATTGAGTTTTTGGCTGGTACCCGGGTGGGAATCCGTGTTTGAAGTAGCAAGTGTCAATGGTATGGCCGAGACGTGTACAAAAGGTGCATTGTTTGGGTGGACCACGAACGCCAGACGAACTTCGACCTCGACCACGCCCTCCGTTGTTGTAACCACGACTTTGAAAGCAGTTACCATTATCAGAGGCATTGTAAAGAACTTTTGAACTTGGAATAGCAATATTTGCATGACTTGATTCTTGTTGAAGAACCAAAGAAAAAACTTTGTTAATGGAAGGAAGTGGATCCATGAGAAGAATTTGAGAACGAACTGTGTTATAATTGTCACTTAATCCTTTTAAGAAACAAATAACCAATTCGGAATCACGTTGTTGTTTGATGATTTTGAAAGCAACACAATTGCAAGGTATGTGACAGGTACAAGAAGGAAGGGGACGAAGATCTTCAAGATCTTCCGAAGAAGTTTTCATAAAATTGAAATATTCTGAAATTGATCGTTCACCTTGTTTTAGGGAGTGAATTTTTTGCAAAAGATCAGAGAAGCTGAAGTGATTTCCTTTGGTGAATCGTTCTTTCAATTCTTCCCAAAGAACCTTAGCGTTTTCGACGTAAGCGACACTTTGAGCAATTGAAGGTGTGAGAGATCGAGTTATCCACGAGATAACAAGACCATTACACCGTTCCCAGGCATCAAAAAGAGGATCAAATTCTGGTAAAGGGGGTAACTTTCCATTGATGAATTGTAGTTTGTTCTTGGCAAGGGGGGCTCGCTTCATTCCACGACTCCAAGTATGGTAGTTGTTGTTTAATTATGGAGAGACCAAAACCAATCCTGAATTTTCACCAGGATGAATGTAATAAGGTGATGAGTGTGATTGGGAGGAATCTTTGATGTGATGAATAGTTGAATCATTGTTTTCATCAGAGGAAGATGAAGAATTTTCTTCATCGGCCATTGGGGGAAAAAAGCGTGTTAATTTGTTATGATATCACTGATACCATATTAGAGAAATAATTGTATGTTTCTTATTGATAAAAAGTGAATGATTACATGAGAGAGTTATGATAGAATATTCCCCAACAGCTATATTAGGAGGGCATAAATAGGGAGGAAAATAAGGCTAGAAAAAGGAAATAAATAATAGGTAATTAAATCCTAAGGCTAGCAAATAAGAAGGGAATATCAAGTAATTAATTCCTAATATATTATGCCTTGTTCCCAATTCGGCTATCGATACTAGTTTTGTAACCGTTCTGCTCCACAGACCAGGAAAAATCTGGTTTAAGGGCCTGCTTCCAATCCATTTGTCCATCCAAAACAGAATTTTTGCTCCACTACCCAGCTTGTAAGAGAACAAGTTTGATACTTCCGCAACCGCTGCCTGGCAGTGTGTCGAGAACAGATCTTGCCACCAAACAGGAGATGTGGACTTAGAGCATACATATTCCTTGTTTGAAATACATTCCTTCAGATCTCCATATTTTGCTTGCAATAAACCCATCCACAACACATATTTCTCGTATAAAAACCTCCAAATCCATTTAGCTAACAACACTTTATTAAACAAGATGATGTCTTTTATTCCCGGCCCACCATCTTGTTTGGACGTGCACACAACTTTCCAATTTACCCAAGCAATACCCCTATCAGTTTTTGAACCTGCCCATAAGAAATGTCTCTGTAGCGCCACCAAAGTTTGTGTGAATTTCTTCGGAATTCTGTAAAAAGACAAGTAATGTATTGGAAGATTTGTTAAAACTGAATTGATAAAAGACACCCAGCTTCCGATTGATAGTAATCGACCCTTCCACGATGACAGTCCCGCCTTTACATATTCAATCACCGGATTCCAGAATGCAATATGACGTTGATTGCCACCAACCAATAATCCTAAGAATTTAAATGGGAAACCACCAATTTTGCAACCAAGAAAATGTTTTGCAGCCTGCAGGAACCAGTTATCCACTGCAATACCAAGCAAGGAGCTTTTACTGATTTATCTTCAAACTAGAAATCATTTCAAACCCCGCGATAATTGCTTTCATCGCCCATAAATTACTCAAAGATCCCTGTCCTATCAAAATAGTATCGTTTGCATACTGAAGTAAGCTAAATTTGACGTCGTCATTTATCTTGAAAGCATCGAGAGAGCCAACCTGACATGCCCTCTTAACCAACAATGACAAACCTTCTGCAAATATAGTAAAGAAAAAAGGTGACATTGGATCGCCTTGTCAAAGACCACGCGTTACCTTAAAATCTTTTGTTGGACTGTCGTTAATCATAACAGACATAAAGCTGTTCATGATGCTACCTCCCATCCAACACATCCATTGTGTGTCAAAACCCATATCCTTCATAAGCTTTCTCAAAAATTCCAACTCGACACAGTCGTATGCCTTCACAAAATCAACCTTTAACAAAATACAGCTCTTTTTATACCTTTTTGCATGATCTATTATCTCATTAGCTACCAAAACTCCATCTGTCAGTTGTCTTCCTTTTAGAAACACCGTCTGTGATTTTAAGATTATTTTGTTCAACGCCTGTTTCAATCTTGTGGCCAATAACTTTGAAATTATTTTGTAAACCACACCAATTAAAGAAATTGGTCTCCAAATCTTGAGGGTTGTTATTCTTGGGTATTAGTGTAAGAAAAGATGAAGTTACCACTTTTGGGAGCCACGCAGTTTCATGAAACTCTTGGACGCAGTTGATCACCTCCTGTCCCACTATATCCCAACAGTGTTTAAGAAAATCCATGCTAAATTCATATGGCCCAGGACTTTTCAATTCCACCACCTAAGTCTTTCCTTCAAAAGTTGTAACTTTTTAGTAAAATTGAAAGTTGCAGTCCCCGTCACACAAAACGAACTTCATTCCTCTTTGATGAATTGAAGAAATTTAGGATGTTCAAACCAGCACATAAATGCCTTAAACGATTTTGGTCCCCAGTTTACGTTTCTTGCCTTCAACCAGACTGGTCTGTGGTCCGATACATCACGCTTTTCAATTACTTAGGATATTGTATTTTAGAGATTAATTAATCCTTGAGATACAAGAAATCTATCCAAGCGGCTATAACAACTCCCATTTGTGTTGAACCATATGTATTTGTTCCCAATTATAGGTAAGTCAACAAGATTCATCAAGTCAATGAAAGCCCCAAAGTCCTCCATTTCAATTCTGCAGGATTGCCCTTTACCTCTCCTTTCATCTATACATTTCACAACATTGAAATCCCCTACAACAATCCACTATCCACTTGGAAGCTTACTTTTCTAATCTAATAGCTCCGCCCACATTCGTCTCTTCTCATAAATAACACATGACGAATATAACTATTAATCAGATAACAATTCATGTTCTTCCACTCCACATTAATACCTAAGTAGCCCTTACCACAAAAAATAAATATGGGATTCATAATACTTGACCTCTAAATTGTCAATAGCCTACTAGATTGATCATTTATGTGTGTGGCGGACCATTCAAACCCATATGTACCCCATAAACTCTTTACAAAATCATCAATCATGTTCATCCTTTTAGTCTCCTAGATAAAGCATACATTTGTCGCGCCTTTGGTGATCATTTATTTAATTCGTCTATGTTTTGTAGATGTTCCTCCACCTCTAATGTTATAAGTTACACAATTCATGTTGAAATTGTTGCTGCCCCTTTCTTGTGTTTTGTAAATCTCCTTAGTGTTGCAGTGAGAATCGTGATATCAAGCTATTGATTAACTTGAATCTTAACTCATTGAATTTACAACCGGACTTTGATTTATCCAAAGGAAAGGTTAAAGAAAGAAATACTTTTTGCGTGATGTAACAACAACGCTAAGAGATTTGGGGATCGGGGGTTGGTTATGCCTAGGGTAGGTATTTCACATCCTAAACATCTATAGTACTCTACAGGAACCTTTTGTTTGTTTGTATGCTAAATTTGCTAAATGTTTGCTATGGCTTGGGATAGGGTATAAGGTTAGGTAAATACCTAAGGATAGTTTCTAAGTTTTCTTGCAAAGATATCGCATCCTCTGCCTACGTATCCTAACTAGGATAGAATCAGAGCAACCGTAGTTCACCTCACTAGGGTTAGATGAACACTTGATTATGATAGAGGTTCAAAGGGGAACAATCATAACAATGCTTGTATAGAGTTTAAAAAAATTCTCTAATCTAAGTTTTACACTCAAAGGATATTAACTTTCACAAAAGTCAAGAGGGAAGTAAGTAATCATGACAATGATTCTTACATAGAGTTAACAAATTCTATCTTAAAGTTCTAGTTGAAAGATACTCCTAACAAGGGGTAGGTCTTCTAGATTTAAAGCAAATTTTAAATGGGTATAGGTTCTAACTTAACTAAGTTAGGGTTCAAGATGACTTAACAAAGTCAAAGAGGGGGTAATGAGCTAACTATGACTCAAGGGTCAATAAAGAGACTTTCCTTTGGAATAGGGAAAAGATGAGGCAACTGGATGAGAACTAACAAGTTCCATCACTTGGGGAATAACTTAACAAAGTTAAAAGTATACATAAGCATTCATTCAAACATGATTAACATATAAGAGCATGGTGGAAACCAAGAAAAGATATACAAACATGTAACCACATCAATCAAAGATTACAATTAAGTCAAATATTTACAACCAATAATGTACAAAGATATTACAATATCTAGAGGGGGAATATGGTAAAGGTTCTTACAAGACCAATCATAGAGGGTAAAATTAATTTGAAGCATCTTAACAAAGATGAAGGGAAATGAGGTGACAACCATCAAGATAAACAACAACATGTAATTCAAACAAGTTTAAATGTAAGCAAGTTACAACTTGAGGCAAGCATATCATAGGGTTTTAAAGAAATGTCAAATGTAGCAACATAAGACTAATAAACACACCTTGATGACAATCAAGTACAAGTAAACATACAAGACATGTTGCAACAAATCAAGTAAGAAGTTCAAAGTTCAAGAGAAATCATACATGTTCAAAATATAACTTTCAAAGCAAAACCCATCCTAAGGATGTTATGGTTCTAACAAGACATCATAACAAGTAAGGTAGGGGCATGGGATCATGTTCAAGAAGTTACAACATCAATGAACACACATAGATAAACATGAACAAGTAAAGATCAAGCATATAAGTTGCAAATTAAACCAAACATGAGGTAGGAATCAAGTAAGACTAAATGTGACAACATTTATTATGATGAAGGCATGAATCATGGTAACAACCAAGAGAGATTATAATGATCATTTGACAACAGGAAAAGGCAAAGAGATGGAAATCAACAAAACAGAAGTTCAAGGTTTCATAAGAGAGAACAAAGTAATGTTCATGGTAACAACCAATCCAAAACATAAATCCTAGCATGTTATGGTTCTAACAAGATACATAGACAAGTAGAAAGGGGTATGAAAAGCATATTCAAGAAGTCACAACATCAGGAATCTTGTCAAAGTCCACAGATGAAATTCAAAGGTATACCATGCATACTCAAGCATTCACAAAGGCATGAAACTAACCTTAACATGTTATGGTTCTAACAAGACACATAAATAAGTAAAATAAGGAATAACAAACACACTCAAGGGGTTATAACACATGGAATCATGGCAAGGTTCACAGATGAAGTTCAAAAGGCCATTCTCCCACATATGTATTCACAAAAGCAAGTATGAACATGGTAATGAAAGGAATCAAACATCTTTGAGAATTTAAATATGTTATAAAACATATATTAATCACACAAGATCAATCTCACAAGAAAAATCAAGTTACAAGTTGAAAAAGTTTACAAACACCATGGTGAAAACCCTAAAAACACATGCTTTTCAAGTGAATCAAAGTCTTTCTAGGATAATGTCCTTGAATTATTTCTTCACTCAATGAAAGTAGACATGATAAAAAGTAGTTTGCAAAAAGAATGACATCAATAGCATAAAAAATGAGCAAGCTATGATCATTCAAAGTTGGTGTACCAATGGGGGCAAAACTAGGGCAAGGCAAAGTAAGACAACTTAGGTCATTTGCATGAAGAAGTGGAACTCAGTCAAAACTTAACCAAATGAGGTGAAACAAAAGTGTGAATTGCGTGTTTTTAAACAAGAAATTCAATGGTACAATTTGTTTTTCCATACAATACACTCACTGAAAAATTCGATAGCATCATTGTTTAGGCAACTTTGGTCACAACCAAAAACATGAGCATATGGACAGTCCAAAACAGATCAAGGTTTGATGAAACAAATATGAAAACATCACATATACATCCTTTATAGTGGTTGGCTCAAGAGAAATCAGAAAATGCACACATGGATTGAGAGATTGGAATCAACATGCACACGGTGACCTAGTTTGCCTTAGTTTCTGACCAGCATTTTGGACATTCAAGAAATTATAATTTCTATTGCAAATGGTGGTTCATACATGACATATAGCACACATATAACATGTTCAAACATTTTCTAGCATAAAAACATGGTTACAAGTCCACATAGCATGTGAAATGCAAAGCAAAATATCAAGTTTCAAGGGTTTATGCTTACCTCTTGAAGCAACCTTGCCAAATAAGAAAAATAGAGATTCTTGCTATCTTGATATAGTTTGAAAATGGTATTTGGATGATGAAAAGCAGCTCCAATGATCCACAACCCCAATGTTGAACATAATGGCTTGAAAAGTGAAGAAAAACCTCAAAAATACATGATTTTACAAAGCAACATGGTCCAATCTTTGTTACAGAAGTGCAAACTTGATTTGGACAGCTTCTATATGCTATTTATGAAGTATTAGAAATTCCAAAAGAGTTGGAAATGTTCTGTAATGAGTTATGGCTTGAAAGATGCAGAAAGTTGACTTTTTCGGTTTTGGAGGTTGACTTTGATAAAGAAATGGTTTCTGGTGCAAGTGGTGGCTTGGACAGATCTAGAGGGTCATTTTAAACTTAGGTGGAGTGTTGAAAGAGGCATGGAATGGTTGTAAATTGGTTTGGGGCAAGTTTTGTCTAAGACAGATTTTGGCACTTTGAGGTTTTTGGCTTGGCTTGCAAGAAGGTTTATAGTTGTTGAGGGAGAGTGCTTGTTGAAGGTGAGAAAATACTTAGAAGGGGGGTTGAATAAGTATGAAGATAAAAACTTAGAAATAAAAACTCAAGTATTTTTATCCTGGTTCGTTGAACTCAACTACTCCAGTCCACCCTTCCTAGATTGATTTGCATTTCTCAATCAAGGACTTAATCCACCATTTAATCAACTGATTACAATAGTAAGCACTAAGAACAACTGTTCAAAGTCTTCTCAAGAACTACTGATCCTAACTGGATCTTCTTAAGGTTTTCTTACAATCAAATGTAATAACAAATACAAGTGTTTAAATTGCTTCTAATAAAGCTTTATCACAATTGTGATTTTTCACTTAATATTAAGAACAAAGAAATTAGTTCTAGAAAGAATGTGAATTGTATGAGAGCTTTGGATAATAATTTCTTTTCAGGTAAAACGTCAACTGAAGAAGATGGTTGAAGACTTGCTTTTATAGGCACATTGATCCAAGAGTACTTCACGTTGAGAAGAGTGTACCAAAAGGTCTGAGCCTTTTTGTCTTCACATCACGTGACCTTTCCTAGAAGAAGAAAGCACAGAGAAATCCTTTTTGTCTGTGTTCTTGTGTCTAGCATAAATAAGGAAAGAGTCGTTTGGATATACCAACAGACATAATCTTTGAATTCTTCTTCATCAATTTTCAGCAAGAATCATCATAGTCTAATTTGATCAGAGCCTTCTGATGTTGATCAGAGTTTTGCTGAATCAGAGTCTTTGCAGCAGGTGTGCTTTTAGCGTGTATAAGTTCAGAGCATATTTGAGTCAGATCCTCAGTACTGACAGCTTTAGTACTTTCAGAATCTTCTGTAGTAACTATGCTTGAAAAACTCTTCATACAGAATTCTTCTTTGGTTCAGATGCTTCTGACTTGCTTCAGATTCTTCTGGAGCTTCTGCTTCAGATCCTTCTGGAGCTTCTGCTTCAGATCCTTCTGGAGGCTACGCTCAGGATCTTCTGTTGACAGCATTCAGAATCTTCTAATGGATGCATCTGGCGCTTCAGAGTCTAGCATATTTCTTATGTTCAGTTCTGATTTGCTTCTGGAGTGATAATTACTTTAATATCTGCAGCAAACACTCTTAAGCAAATTTTAGAGTATATAATTCTTAATTACAAAATTTCATAATAGTTATCATCAAAACATAGAGATATTATTAAGAACCAATTTGTGTTCTAACAATTTCCCCCTTTTTGATGATGACAAAAACATCAAAAATTTTGTTTAATTGAAAAAGAATAATTATAACTCCCCCTGAGATAATGAATCTCCCCCTGAATTAAGTATAAATAAGGAATAGAAACTTCCCTTTTGTCTTGAGTATTTTTCAGAGTTAGAGCTTGATTGTTCTTTAACATTTGAGAGTCAGAGTGTCTTGCATATTTCAGAGTCAGAGTCTGATAATTGTCAAATGATCTGAGAGTCTCAGAGTTTCTTTTACAGGGTGTACTTATCAGATGTTCTGAAATACTCAGATTTTATGTTAGATAAAATTGATATATCTGAAGTTTCATTCTGGTGAAGTTTAATTAAACAGTTCAGATCTATATTTTCTCCCCCTTTTTTGTCATAAGCAAAAAGTAATAACGTTGAAAAGACAAATAAAAGGAAACATTAAATGAGATAAATCATGTGGAGAAAACTTTGAAACATTCATTCATTCATTCATTTCAGAGCAAAAGTACACACATCAGAAGATATTCAAAGTACATATGCAAACATCAGAAGAAAAAAATAAATAAACTAAGAGTGTTTTGACAAAAGCATCTTCAACAGATCCGTGATCTCAGAAGAAGACTGTTCTTGTTTTGACATCCACTTAGCCATTGTTTCATTCTTCTGATCCTGTTGGGACATCCACTGAGTCATGTCTTCAGACTTCTTGTCTTGCTTAGCCATCCATGATTTGATTTCTGATTGACCAGCTTCCAGAACTGCAATCTTATCTTCAAGATCTGGATGTTCTTTCTTGATCTTAGATGAAGAAGGTGGAACAGTTTCTGAAGCTTGAACAGAGTCAATTTCCATAGGGGCTTTGGAGCTAGGAGCAGTAGAGCCAGAAGGATGTTCTATCAGAGTCATAGCCAGGGGGTTGTCTTCAGATGCAGATTCATTATTCTCTTCTGATGATGAAGGAGCATCTGTAAGAAGTAATGGTCCAGATCTCTTAACCGTCCAGAACATACTTCTAGCAGCTTCAGCAAATCTGAGCTTCACATCATCAGAACATACGTTCTTCAGATTTGATGCTACAGTGTTGAATCTGTTTATGAAGCCATTCCAAATGACATCATATTCCTTTGCATCCACTGTTGATGAACACTTCCTCTGTACAGAACCTAAATACATCTGTATTTATTGCAAAAAAACATGTAAATAAATGATCAACATTCAGTCCAGGTCTGGGGTGTAACAGAGTTTCCAAGGTTATTGGCTTGGGTTGGGGAGTAGGTGGAAATATGGATTTATGAATGGAGATCAGAGGAGGAGGGTAGTAGGGTATGGATAGAATTTCAGATGATTTGTCAGGCTTTGATCTGGATAAAGCATTCATCAGATTTGGTTTTGCTTTTGTTGGATAGGAAACCACATCAAATGGTTTATCAGAGTAAGGTTTGAAAGCAGATTTAGCAGGTTTATCAGAATTAGCAGGTTTATCAGATGAAGCAGGTATATCAAATTTAGCAGATATAGAAGAGTATGGTTTTGGATCTGATGAAGGTACTGCTGACATTGTTTTAATATAGGATTGAAGCACAAATGGTAGAATGATGGTAAGTTTGGGTTTGAGAGGAGTGATGGTTTCAGATGGTTCAATTCTGGTGTAGAAGTTTTTCAAGGTGAAACCAGAAGGAAGTTTGTTAGAGGTAGATAGTTTGAACGAAGCAGAAGGTACATTCTCAGATGTTCTTGGCTTGGGTGCAGGGGTAGGATTGGGAATGGTAATTTCAGAAGATGGTTTAGGTGTTGGAATAGGATCTGGAATAATAACTTCAGAAGACACAGGGGGTTCTGGTTGGTTTACTTCAGAATTTCTGTGAGAGGGGGATACCAGAAAATCTGGGTGGATATCAGATTCTGATGAATTGGATGATGAGGTTGGAGTGTAAGAGGTAGAGGACACTTCAAAAACAGTTTTGAGAGGTGTAATGTTTAGAACCTCTGTCTCAGGAATATGGGTTTCAGATGGGTTCGCTGTTTCTGATGTAGGTGGTTCTAATGTAGATGGATCAGATGTAACTTTTATAGGTTCAGAAGTACCTGGTACAGATGCAATGGGTTCAGATGTGTTTGATGGTGGTTTTTCTGGTTGTGGTTGTTTTTCTTGTTGTTGTGTTTGTGGTGATTCAGATTGTTTTTCTTGTGGTTGTTGTTGTTGTTCAAATGGTTTTTCTTTTTGTTGTTCAGATTATTTTTCTGGTTGTTGTGGTTGTTGTTCTGATTGTTGTTGTTGTGGTGCAGATTGTTTTGTTGGTATTTCTAGTTGTGGAGTCTGATTTTGTGGTTTTGTTGTTGTTGGTTTTGGTACAGATGATTGTGTAGTAGAAGGTTTTATAGGTGAGACGGAAGCAGGATTAGATGATTTTTGTGGGGATGGAACAGATATATGAGGTGGAGCAGTAACAGATTGTTTCTGAGTAGAAGGTGGTTTAGGGATAGACTTAAATGTTGAATCATTTACAACAGTATTATTTACAGAAGATATAGAAGATTTGGTACCTTTAATCTTGACACGTTTTGCAGGAACAGAAGGAGTGTCTCCAGATGCTTTCCTCTTTATCAGCTTCTGAGGCTTCTCAGCAACTTTGGGTTTCTTCTGAACAGGCGCAGCTTCTGCTTCTGATTGACTTCTTTTTCTTGTGATCTCTTCTCCTCCAACAGGCAATGGTTCCCTTGCTCTTTTCAGAATATCTGCAGGAATGGGCGTTCCATCTGCCTTGCAAGCATCAATATAACTTACTATTATTTCCATTGGTTCTTCAGCAAAGAACAGAGGGTAGTCATCTACTGGGATTCTCTTCTGACTGAGTTCAGTGATATTCAGCTTCTTGGGTGTTGTTGTGAGTTCTTTTACAATTTTTAGTCTCTGAAGACTCTTTGCATTCATAGGTTTTCCAAGAATGAATTCAAGTTCATTTGTGACTCCAGCAGCATATAGAGCAGTCACCAGTCCATTTTCTGTCAGAAAATCTGAAATTAACCTTCCAAAGGGAATCCATGTTCTGATCTTCTGACCTTTTTCTTTCACAGATTCTCTGGAGGAATTTATATGATTCCATAAGTGCATAAACAGAATGTAGGGAAGATCTACCTTGGTGCTCTGACTTAAGCAGTACATAAAGTAGAGTTGTTCATTGTTTACGTAGTCTGGAGAGTTTGTAGACTTTCTGTGATGAATGCATCCCATGAAAATCTTTGCCCAGATCTTGTAGTCAGGCTTCAGATCTTTGAACTTATTAGAGGCATGTCCAGCAGTCATCACTTCCTCATATACTTCTTCCATATCTACACGCCCAGCTGGCAGATGAGATAGTCCATCTGTCTCCTCATATCCAATGAGTTTCCTGATCAGATCTTCTATGATGATTATCTCTTTACCCAGAACAGAAGACAAGATAAGCTTAGGGTATACAGCAGCATGGATCCAGAATTCTTTCACCAGAAGGGGGTAGAATGGTCCAAAAAGTCTGTCAAAGTATTTTACCCATCCTTGAGCATCAATTATGGAGCGAAACTCAAATCCATTTTCAGCCACTGAATCAAATTCCACCATTGATTCACAGAGAACTTCCAGTTTGTCAACAGGTGTTAACAAAGTTCTCTTTGGTGTCGTATATGGAGTCACACCCATATTTGCAGAAGTAACTGCAGCCATGGTTGATTGAAACTGTGCAGCAGTGGATGATGAAGTTGCCATTGAAGATGAGTTTGTCAAACGCTTAGGGTTTTTATGAAGAGAGAAAAGGAGACAGAAATGCATAAACGTTTTGAGATGTGAAAAGTGTGAAAGTGGTGAGAAATGAGATATTTATAGTAAACACTTAGGCATACAAACAGTCAGATAATGGCACATTCACACATAGCATTTAATGAAAAAGAATACAAATCATTTCAAGCATTAATTGATTCTGACAAATTGGGGGGAAAATCAAGATTTTCACTATTCAAACTTCACCTCAAACGTCTCTTCAGTAGTGTATACGCCACCTTTGCAGATTCAGAGTGATACGTGTTTGCTTGCATGCGTTTTTGAATTCTCTTGAGAAATGAAACGTTAACCAACGTTCAGATCCTCTGAGTATTGTTAGTTCAGAGTTTCACACAAAAAAGTAATTTAAGGAAATGAATAAGTAATCAGAAGAAATACTTCAGAGCGTTAAACATTTTTGCATCTGTAAAATTTGCTTCTGACAAATATTATTCTGGACAAAAATCCATACCAATATTTTTCAGAATAAATTTGAATCTATCTTCAACAAAGGGTTTTGTGAAAATATTTACCCATTGATGATCTGTATCAACAAAGGCTAAATTTATAATTCCCTTCTGAACATAGTCTCTGATGAAATGATGCTTAATTTCTATATGTTTTGCCTTAGAATGTAAAATGGGGTTTTTAGACAAACATATAGCAGAAGTATTATCACAGAATATAGAAATGTTACTTTCAAATATCTGATAGTCTTCTAGCTGACTTTTCATCCAGAGCATTTGCGTGCTACATCCAGCAGCAGCAATATATTCTGCCTCTGTGGTTGATAGTGCAATTGTGGGTTGCTTCTTGCTGTACCAAGAGATTAGATTTCTTCCTAGAAATTGACAACTTCCAGAAGTACTTTTCCTTTCCACTCTGTCTCCAGTGTAGTCAGCATCACAGAATCTAACTAATTTGAAATCATCAGATTTTCTGCAACACAAACCCACATTAGAAGTACCTTTCAGATACCTTAGAATTCTCTTGACAGCTGTCAAGTGTGATTCTCTAGGATCTGATTGGAATCTAGCATACAAGCATACACTAAACAATATGTCAGGTCTAGAAGCAGTTAAGTAAAGAAGAGATCCTATCATACCTCTGTAGAGTTTCTGATCTACTTTCTTACTTACCTCTTCCTTGCCTAGTGAACTAGTTGGATGCATGAGAGTCTTTGCCAGCTTACTATCATTCATGTTAAATTTCTTTAGAAGTTCTTTAACATATTTGTTCTGATGTATGTAAGTGCATTTTGGAGTTTGGTTGACTTGGATTCCCAGAAAGAATCTCAATTCTCCCATCATGCTCATTTCAAATTCTGCCTGCATACATTGAGCAAACTCCTTTCCCAGCATAGTATTGGTAGATCCAAATATGATATCATCCATATATATTTGACAAATTAGAAGATCTTTCTTAAATGATTTACAAAAGAGTGTTGTGTCCACTTTGCCTCTGATGAAATTTTTCTCCAGAAGAAAATTGCTCAATCTCTCATACCAAGCTCTGGGAGCTTGTTTTAAACCATACAGAGATTTCTTTAGTTTGAAAACATGATCTGGAAATTTTTCACTCTCAAAACCAGGAGGCTGGTGGACATAAACTTCTTCTTCTATAATACCATTTAGAAAGGCACTTTTAACATCCATCTGATACAGAGTGATGTTATTTTGTGCAGCAAATGAAATAAGAAGGCGTATAGATTCTAACCTTGCCACTGGAGCATAAGTTTCAGTATAATCAATACCTTCTTGTTGACTGTACCCTTGAGCAACAAGCCTTGCCTTATTTATTTCAACTTCTCCTTTCTCATTAAGCTTATTTCTGAAGACCCATTTAGTTCCAATTATATTGAATCCTTTTGGCCTTTGAACTAAATCCCACACATAATTTCTGGTGAATTGATTTAACTCTTCTTGCATGGCAATGATCCAATCATTGTCTTGCAGAGCTTCATCTACAGAAGTTGGTTCAATTACTGACACCAGTCCAAATAATGATGCTTCAGATGATCTAAGAAAGGATCTTGTTCTGATAGGGTCATCCTTCTTTCCAATAATAACATTCTCTGGATGAGAAGCTTTGATTCTGGAAGATGATCATCTAACAGTTGATTCTTCAGAAATGTTTAAATTGTTCATCTGAGAAGTTAAAGGAATTGCATCTGGCGTTGCTTCTGGTTCCTTCACTTGAGCTTTATCTGCCTCTGAGCCTTCAGAGTCTGTGAAGACTACTTCTCTATCTGCAGAGTTTTCAGACTACTTTGGCTTTTTACTGCCAAGCTTATCATCAAATCTAACATGAATAGATTCTTCCACAATCTGTGTCTCAGTGTTGTATACTCTGTAGCCTTTAGAGCGTTCAGAATATCCAAGCATGAAACACTTTTGTGCTTTGGAATCAAACTTGTTCAGATTTTCTTTAGTATTTAAAATATAGTAAATACATCCAAAAGGATGAAAATATGAAATGTTGGGCTTTCTGTTCTTCCATAGTTCATATGGAGTCTTCTCCAGAAGAGGTCTTACAGACACTCTGTTCTGAATGTAACAGGCTGTGTTGATTGCTTCTGCCCAAAAGTGTTTTGCCAGATTAGTCTCATTGATCATGGTTTTGGCCATTTCTTGCAGAGTTCTATTTTTCCTCTCTACAACTCCATTTTGTTGTGGAGTTCTAGGACAGGAAAAATCATGAGCAATGCCATTTTCATTAAAATATTTTTCAAAATATTTATTTTCCAATTCACCACCATGATCACTTCTGACTTTTATAATTTTGAAATCTTTTTCATTCTGGACTTGTTTACAGAAGTCAAAGAACACAGAATGTGACTCATCCTTGTGTTTTAAGAACTTTACCCATGTCCATCTACTATAGTCATCAACAATGACTAATCCATACTTCTTGCCTCTGATGGATGCAGTTTTCACTGGTCCAAACAGATCAATATAAAGTAATTCTAGTGGTCTGGAAGTAGAAACAACATTTTTTGATTTAAAAGATGATTTTGAAAACTTCCCTTTTTGGCATGCTTCACAAAGAGCATCTGAGGTGAACTTCAGATTAGGAAGTCCTCTGACAAGATTAAGTTTATTAATCTGAGATATACGTCTCATTTTAATATGCCCCAATCTTCTGTGCCAGACCCATTGCTCTTCATTAACAGACAAGAGGCATTTAACATTCTGAACCTTAAGTTCTGAAAGATTTATTTTATAAATGTTGTTTTTCCTCTTTCCACTAAATAGGATAGAGCCATCCTTTTGACTAATAGCTTTATAACATTTTTGATTAAAAGTTATATCATAACCATTGTCACTTAATTAACTTATGGACAGTAAGTTATGCTTTAATCCTTCTACAAGTAAAACATTAGTAATAGAGGGAAGTTTATCATTTCCAATGGTGTCAGATCCAATGATCTTCGCCTTCTGATTCCCTCCAAATTTCACATCACCTCCAGATCTAAGCTCCAGACTTTGGAACATAGACCTTTCTCCTGTTATGTGTCGCGAGCATCCAGAGTCCAGGTACCATGATTGGCGTCCCAACCTTGCTGCTAAGAACATCTGCAACAGGAATTATTTTACTTTTAGGTACCCAGATCTTCTTGGGTCCTTTAGGGTTAGTTGTTCTGAAGGTTTGTCTAAACTTCTGTTTTTCAACATAAGGTTTATTCTGACTAGCCTTAGATTTAAACACATGAGTATTCTTTTCAGAACGTGTTTGTTCAATATCATTCAAGTGACCAAATTTAAAGTGGGAATATAAAGGAGTCTTCTTGATGATAATTTTATCAACAGGTTTTGGATTTAAATCCTTTCCAGAGGAAGATTTATATCCAATTCCTTTTCTGTTATTTCTGCTAACTCCATAGATCATAGAAACCGTTTTGCTTCTGTCTATGCTTTTAGCAAGAAACTTCTGAAAGCTATAATCATATTTTTCCAAAATATTTTTGCATTCAGATTCAGTTTCAGAATCAGAGTTTTGTTGAGCTAATTCAGAATCATTTTTCAATTTTAAGTTCTTTTCATTTAGCTCAGCTACTTCTGATTTGAGAATATTATTCTCAGATACAAGATTTCTTTGACGCTTCTTGTATTTGAGCTTAATATTGTTATAGCTCTTCAGAACTTCTGATAACACTTTGATAAGTTCTTCTTTAGTGAGTTTAGCCATTACCTCTTCAACGTCAGAGTCAGATTCAGATTCAGATTCAGATCTTGAAGTTCCTTCCTCCTGATCTTCTATGTCTGCCATCAAAGCTACTTTGGCACATTCCTCTTCTGACTCAGATTCAGATTCAAATGTATCTGAATCATCCCAGGTGGCCATTAGAACCTTTTTCTTCTTATCAGATTTTCTTTTAGGCTTGTCTTTCAGCACCTTTGGACATTCATTTTTGTAATGTACAGGTTCTTTACATTCATAACAGACAACCTCCTTTTTGCCAGATCTTCTGTGTCCAGAAGATTCTTTTCTTTGGTCAGGCTTCCTGAAGTTTCTGAACTTCTTTCCTTTATGCTTCCAGAGTTTGTTTATTCTTCTAGACAGCATGGATAGTTCATCTTCATCTTCAGATGAGGATTCTTCAGAGCTTTCCTCTATTACCTGCAATGCTTTAGCAGATTTATTAGATTTTAAAGCAATTGATTTACCTTTCTTTTGAGGTTCATCTTCCTCAAGTTCAATTTCATGACTTCTTAGTGAACTGATTAGTTCCTCCAAGGAGATCTTGTTCAGATCTTTAGCCATTTTCAGCGCAGTCACCATAGGTCTCCATCTAGTAGGTAAGCTTCTGATGATCTTTTTCACATGATCAGCAGTAGAGTATCCTTTATCCAGAACCTTTATTCCAGCTGTAAGTATTTGAAATCTGGAGAACATAGCTTCAACAGATTCAGAGTCTTCCATCTTGAAGGCTTCATACTTCTGGATTAGAGCCAGAGCCTTTATTTCCTTGACTTGAGAGTTTCCCTCATGAGTCATCTTTAAGGACTCAAACATGTCAAATGCAGTTTCTCTATTTGTGATCTTTTCATACTCAGTGTGAGATATTGCATTTAACAATATTGTTCTGGCCTTGTGGTGATTTCTAAATTCCTTCTTTTGGGCTTCTGTCATAGATTTTCTATCTACTTTCTTGCCATTTCCATCAATGGGATGAACATATCCATCTATGACCAAATCCCATAAATCAGCATCATATCCAAGGAAAAAACTTTCAATCCTGTCTTTCCAATAATCAAATTTCTCCCCATCAAACATAGGGGGTTTGGTGCTGATTCTGTCCCTTTCTTCATATTTGTTGTTAATGTTAGACATTGTATTATTAGCCATAGTAACAACCAAATATATATCAAAGTTTTTCGCACTGGATCTTTACTGTCACTGTGAAGTGGTAGCACACACAGAACCGGAGCTCTGATGCCAACTAAAGGTGAGAAAATACTTAGAAGGGGGGTTGAATAAGTATGAAGATAAAAACTTAGAAATAAAAACTCAAGTATTTTTATCCTGGTTCGTTGAACTCAACTACTCCAGTCCACCCTTCCTAGAGTGATTTGCCTTTCTCAATCAAGGACTTAATCCACTATTTAATCAACTGATTACAATAGTAAGCACTAAGAATAACTGTTCAAAGTCTTCTCAAGAACTATTGATCCTAACTGGATCTTGTTAAGGTTTTCTTACAATCAAATGTAATAACAAATACAAGTGTTTAAATTGCTTCTAATAAAGCTTTATCACAACTGTGATTTTTCACTTAATATTAAGAACAAAGAAATTAATTCTAGAAAGAATGTGAATTGTATGAGAGCTTTGGATAATAATTTCTTTTCAGGTAAAACGTCAACTGAAGAAGATGGTTGAAGACTTGCTTTTATAGGCACATTGATCCAAGAGTACTTCACGTTGAGAAGAGTGTACCAAAAGGTCTGAGCCTTTTTGTCTTCACATCAAGTGACCTTTCCTAGAAGAAGAAAGCACAGAGAAATCCTTTTTGTCTATGTTCTTGTGTCTAGCATAAATAAGGAAAGAGTTGTTTGGATATACCAACGGACATAATCTTTGAATTCTTCTTCATCAATTTTCAGCAAGAATCATCAGAGTCTAATTTGATCAGAGCCTTCTGATGTTGATCAGAGTTTTGCTGAATCAGAGTCTTTGCAGCAGGTGTGTTTTTAGCGTGTATAAGTTCAGAGCATATTTGAGTCAGATCCTCAGTACTGACAGCTTTAGTACTTTCAGAATCTTCTGTAGTAACTATGCTTGAAAAACTCTTCATACAGAATTCTTCTTTGGTTCAGATGCTTCTGACTTGCTTCAGATTCTTCTGGAGCTTCTGCTTCAGATCCTTCTGGAGCTTCTGCTTCAGATCCTTCTGGAGGCTACGCTCAGGATCTTCTGTTGGCAGCATTCAGAATCTTCTAATGGATGCATCTGGCGCTTCAGAGTCTAGCATATTTCTTATGTTCAGTTCTGATTTGCTTCTGGAGTGATAATTACTTTAATATCTGCAGCAAACACTCTTAAGCAAATTTTAGAGTATATAATTCTTAATTACAAAATTTCATAATAGTTATCATCAAAGCATAAAGATATTATTAAGAACCAATCTGTGTTCTAACACTTGTGGCTGGTTTTCTTGTTGTAATTGTGTTTTTTTATGCATAGAGGTTGTCCTATTTATAGGCAAAGTCACATGGTCAAGGGTGAGGACATATTTGGAGTTTTGATCTTTGGAGGGAAAAATGAAGAAAATCTGTCCAAGATTTGGTGCAGTTTGAATTCAATGTTCTTGACTCAAAATGATGCACAAATCAAGTTGTATAGGGCAATGGAAGTGAGTGAAGTGTGGCTAGAGAGTAGGGGAACTGCAGCTGCAAATTTCTTCATGAAAAAGTTTCTCTTTCCTCTTGATTTTTTTGATTAAAATATTGCAACTTGGTTGCAACCTGGCTTGTCATCTTGTCAAGACCTTTCAAACCTTCACCCTTTCTGTATTTCTACTCATTACACTCTCTAAATATAATATCAAGACTTGATCAAATGGTTGAGAATAGCTTTGGTGGTTGGCAAGTTTATTTGTGACAAATTTGAAATGGTGCATTCAAGTGCTTGGCCCCCAACTTTCTTCCTCCGAAACACCTAGCTCACAAATGCTATGGAGGAGTTCTTGTACATTTTGGAAAGCCCTCATCATGATCTAAAACTTTCACGTTTTGGGAATTTTCAAATTCCAAGTGGAACTAAGTCAAAAACATCCTTGAAGTTGGCTGAAAACATGACTTGACAAGTGCTAAAAATATGAAATTTCACCAAGTGTTTTCCCCTCTTGCATTGATTTTGATCATAACTCCAAATCTATCCATTTTTTTGCAAATGGGCCACTTTTACACTTTTGTAGAACTTGTCAAGACCTTTCCAACAAGCTTTGAACCACTCCATTTGGATGTGTGGTTAAAAAGTTATGGTCTTGCCCCTTTCAAAACCCTAATTCCCGACTTTTTCGATTACTCTTCAATCCTTGATCCAATGGTCACAAAAACTTCACAACTAGATGTAATATAACACTAGGAACATGATTGCTTTCAACTTTGGGGTCAAAACCCTTTTGGCCAATGAGTTGACTTTTCAGTCAGACGAACTGATCGATCGAAAAACCCCGAATCGATTGTTGGTGTTCTGGGTCCTCTGAGGTCTTGAAACTTCTTGATGGAATTTACTAAGTAATATGAGATTTATGAACCATGATTCCATCATTGGAGTACCAATTAAATCAAAATCCAAACCACAATTAACTTTTCCTGATCAGAAACCCTAATCGGGAGTCCTGGATTGCACTGCTCTGCTTCTTTGTGTGACAACCTAAAAATGGATTCATACTTGATCCAATATAGTATCTTTGGTGGTGTGGGGGCTTGTTTCATGGAGAACCAATCTAATACATTGACTGATCAAACCATCAAAACCCTGATTCCTGACTGTATGGTGCCCTAATTCATCTGCATCTTGACAAAGACAAACCTGAAATAGGTTAAGGTTAAATAAGAAAATGATGATTCTCCTAGAATGATGATGAAGATCTAAGGGTCAAAATTTGGGGTACAACACTTAGCTTCCAGTTTTTTTACAGTGCTTTCAAAGACCTCGTCATCTTCTTCACTGCCAATTCCAAATTTCATGATTGAATCCCAGACCTTCGTAGGAATATTCTTAATAGTCTTCCTAATACGCAAATTGCTTTGATTGACATCTGAATCTTCGATAGAATCACAACACAGTACCGATCCTCTAGAGTATCTTGAAATTGAGTCTTCTTCTTCCATATTGTTTTCATCATTGTTGTGCCTAACATTTTGCTTTTGAACACCTTTTTCATGGCCTGTCACCTAATTGTTTGTAAGAGCCAATACAAAGTAGTATGAAGGGGAGAAGGGGATTTTTAGGTTTTCATAAACATCACATATCAGCTTCTTCTTTGGTTTTGAAATCACAATTGTATTCCCAAATCTCTTTCCCCCATCAAAAATTGGGTCAAAGCACACAAGGGCTAAGTCCAGGTTGTTAGACTCATTTAAAAAGGGTCCATCCATTTTTTGAAGAGATCAAAAAAATCACTCCCGCCACTAAAGTTTCTCAACCTGGGGTCCATCTTTTCAGCTAAAGACTCATCTGTTTGCTTTGGGCCCATCACCTTTTCAGTATTGCAGATGAACCTTTGTCCTTATCATCACTTCCAAAGTTGACCTTTGATTAAGCAGACGCAGACCTACATATCATATGTCTATCATTAGCCTGCTACTCTCTATTTGTCCTACCTGTACCCCTATTTTCCAGCTCAGGTGCCAAAATCTTGCAAGATTGAGTAGGTCTGTTCTCCGGAATAAGATTGCCTTATGTATCATCTTCTTCCTCCTCATATGTTTCTATCCATGTGTCAGCCAATGAATCTGAGTTGGAGCTATCTATTTTCGACGAGCTACCTCCCCCTTAATTCTTGTCCTCCTAGATACTCAGGGATCATGCGAGTCTTCCACCAGTTTAATTCTAAACACATTTTCATTCATCTTGACGTTAAAAACTTCATTTTGATTATTGCAACCTTTGTTTTACAAGGAATCTTGCCACATCAAAGCAATTATGGTTCTTTGTATCCTCATGTGATCTTATGGATTCACCAACACGCCTTGCTATGAACTTGAAAATTTTTGCAGGCCACACATGACAGGGCAAGTTGTAGCAACATATCCAAGTGACTCTCTCTTTATCCGCGTCTACTGGTGACCATGGATGAATATCAAAGAACCACCGGGATACCCAAGCTTTCGCCTCCTTAATCAAAGTTGAAATTTATCCGCTCTCTTCCTCTTCTAGCAAACACATATTTTCTCCAAGTGGTGTTCCCTTTATGTTGAAAATTCCTTCTGCATACAGGGCTTTCAGCACCTTGTAATTTGTTCCTGAAGTTTCCACTACCCCCACAAACGCTCTTTCAAATCTCTTTAATTCCTTCTTTTTAACCTTGAACTTCAAATGTGTGAAACGCGGGTATGCTTCCAACCAATCTTTCTCTTTGTTATTCCCCTGCCTTGGTATATGTCCATTAAGAACTTGATAATAAAACAAATTTGGATGGTGTTGTTGTGACTTTAAGTTCCCCATCCTCTCTACTCCTTCATACCTTTGTTGGGGTGTCTATTCATTGTTTCTTATGCCTCCATGTTGGAACCTTGGTATGTTAGCATGGATTTTCTTTCCTCCAATCATAATGTTATCTAATTTGATTGCCAGTATCCTTACATCTTCAACATCTCGGAATCTGACGAAACCATAACGTTTCCCCCTTTTGTATCTCTTAGGAGGGATAACCACTTCAATCACCAAACCGAAATGCTTGGATTCCTCAAACCAAAATGCTTGGATTTCTCATAGTTTCCTCCGCTTTCATTATCTGCTGCTTTTTCATTCTTTGTAACCCAAATTGATCTTGCCGCTCCCTTTTGTTTGTTTGATTTGTTATGTTGTACTTCTGTCCATCTCTCTCCACGTATCATTTCTTTAATATTTGTCCGCAAAATTCTTTACAGCTAAGGGCCACTCACTCCATTTATGGCTAAATCATTACTACAAATAATATATTTTATATAAATTTTTACTTTAGTCAATAAATAATCGAGATAACAAGAATAGACGCGTCATATTTTAATTTGTCTTTAAAAACATACTACATATTCCCTCAGTTCTAGTAGAAACTGAAAGGAAATGTTGTGATCAATTCCCATTTCGAATCTCAACATCTGAATTTAAGAGCGTTTTATTTATTTATGACTTATTCCTTCTATTGTGGTAGAAATCAAGGAGAAAGGTTACGATCAACCCCCTATTGAATCCTAACAACATCATTTTAGCGCATTTTATTTTATTTTATTTATTAAATACATATTCCCTTGATTGGTCTGACAATCGAGGGGAAATATGTGTGTTAATCAACGTATATTTGTTGTCTGTTTATAAAATAAAAACGAAAAAGACATTGACAACTCATCAATCCACGCGAAACATTTGTGATCCCCATGAAACACACATCAACCAATATATTATAATGCAGAGTGTTGAAATGCAAACACCACTCATAATGAAACATTGAATGTAGTAAAACATCATACCAGTATAAGAGAACCACTTTTAATTCAAATTATCATCATCACTAAACTCAAAAATAGACTACAGTTATATCAATAAGTATGTATTAGTAATTATAAAAAAAATACTAAAGAATCATGCATGTAAAAAAATACTACCGAATCATGTAAAAAATATTTTAACATATATCCATATGCTTTCTTTTAATTCTTTTGATACTTGAGTCTAATCATCTATCAAAATACTCATTTTTCTACGTCCAAGGAACACAACATAACTCCTAAAAAGGGATGGATTTGTATCATAACAAGGCCAAGTTATGTTATTAAACTTGATTGGTAATCTATCACCCGAGTTGTGGACTTGTATTAATCTAGCCATCGTTGTAGCACATCTTTGTTTTCTTTTATTTTTCCCTTTATAGTATAACACTCATTTGTATGAGTTTCTTCGCCAGATGAATAGTCTATTTATGTTCAAAACAACAACAAAATAAAAATAACACCATAACATTTTATCTTATCGACTGATTAGAACCTGAAGTGGGTCAGAGACAACGTCTACGATGCTAGGTATGAGATATGTGGAGGGGGTGTACCTGCAAGGCACTCCGGTGCTAAAGTGAGAATCGGGAGAAAAGAGGGCAAGTACAGAGTATGTGTGTGTTAGGATGAATATTGAATACCTGACTCTCTCAAATGAGAGGATTTTTATAGTGCCTCTAACGCTTGGACATTGGTCCCTATTTTTGAGGCGAGATAATTGTTGCCTGAAGAATAGGTAACTGCCAGAGACTAGTCGTTGGGACAGGCAGAGGTGCCCCAAAACTAGTTGTTTCTATGGGCATGGGCGTAGTAGCGGGCACAAGTGTCGTGACTGTTTCTGGATGGTGGAACCTTGCGTGATGGGCATGAACAGTTGAGGAGAAGTAGTTGACCCTGGGGTAAACTGACCAACCTTCTCCGGTGGGGGCAGAAAGGTAAATGCTCCCCTAAATTGGTCGGACTTAGGCAATTGGAGCGTTCTGGGAGCAGAAATGGATTGCGTCATGCTTACAGTTAACAAGGATCCAAAGGCACCATGAGATTCCATCAGAATCCTACTGGAACATGATGTTAGATGAGTTGGTTGATTTGGATAAATAAAGGCTTAATGCCTTGGAATTGTTAAGAAGGCAGAATAAAAGAGTAGAGAAATCTTATAATAAGAAAGTGAAGGCCAAAATGTTTTCACCAAAAGGATTGGTTTGGAAAGTAATTTTGCCCATGGAACGAAAAGATAGAGCCTTAGATAAATGGTCCCCTAAATGGGAAGGCCTTTTTCAAGTCATACAGGTTTTTTCTAATGGCGCATATGAGACTGAAGAGTTAGATGAAGATAAAAGAATCTTGAAGGTTAATAATATTTGAAAAAATATAAGCCTGCACTTCAAGAAATAAAAATAACTAAAGAGTAATCATGCGAAAAAGGACAAAGTTAATATGGTAGATAAATATGTCAACATGGCTTAATCCATTACAGAGAAAGGCCACAAAGGGCCAAAAGTCATGATTAACAAAAGAAGGAAAAATACTCTAGGATAAATTTAAAAGAGAAGTGAGCCTTTCATCTTTTCGTACTTCGACCTTTGAAGCATCAGGCGGTGTTCACAAAGCGTTTTGTTGGTCGAGAGAGTTTCAATATATTTCCCAAGTTGTTGAGATTTTTCAAGATGTTGAAGGCCAACATGGATCTCTTTTGCCACTTCATCTTCAACAGAACTAAGTAGATTGGTCTTGTGGTTCTTGACTTGAGAGATTTTGTTTTGCAAAATGACAATTTGTCTCTCCCATTCTGCAATATTCTGGTCGCATTTTTTTGACCTCCTTATGTTCTGCTCAGAAATTTTCTTGAGTGTCGAAACTTTTTCAATAGACGCAGAGACAGCTTTCCATGCAGTTTTTTGATGGTGAGGTTGCTCGAGAAGTCTCTGAGGCGGTTAAAATCAGCAGCAACAAGATCGATAAGTGTACTCAGTTCCATAACAACACAACATCAGCCACTTCTGGTGAAACTTCCAAGACATTGATTTGCTTCAGAAGTTTCTTAAGTCCAAAACTGACAGAAACATCATGTTCTAAGATTTGGAACGCAAAGATTTTTTCTTTTACCTACATGAGCAAATCACTTTCATTTTTCCCAGTCAGAAGATTCTCTGAGGCGGTCAAAGTGTTGGTACTTTTTCGCCAAAGCTGTATTGGGAACTGAGCATGGCTTTTAGGTACTTCAATGGTCGTTGTACTTTCAAGGATTCTAGCTCCTCATGTGAAAGGCTGGTCGATTGAGTGTCAGTTGAAGCAGTTGTTGGAGGATCCTTGAATTTATTCCCTTGGTCCACTTTATCGTCTTGGACCTCCACTTTAATTTCTGCATCAGACGCAGATTGCTCTCCCTCTTCCCCTTCTTCATTCTTTTCCTTATTTTCTTCATTCTCTTCTTCATTTTCCTCTTCTTCTTCCTCTTCTCCTTCTTCAACACGCTTGTCATCTTTGCCTTGTTGCTCCTCAAGATTGCTCTCAGTAATTTTTTCGATATTGGGCATCACAGTGTCCCCTGAGATATCAACAACTTGTCTTTCAACCAAGTCCTCTTTTGTAATGGCTACCTCGACATGAGAGAATTCAACTCCAGGAACGAATGGTGTTTTCTTGGGAGCACCTGCAAATTTGATTTCTTTCTCAGACCTTTTGGTAGAGCCTCTCGAAGAAGTCCCAGAAGAAGTTGTTGGATGATAGCTGGGATCATTGCTAGTTATTGGAATAATTTGATGTACCATGGACTATCCTTTGACATCAGCGGTAACCTAAGAAGAGAAAAGCCAAAGAATTAGATGGATAAGTGATGAAGAGAATTATGAGATTCTAGGCGAAGCATTTACCTTGGGTTCATCAGCCCCAGGACTAGAGTTGTCACTCTCATTTTGCGCTATTGCAAGCAGGGGACGCTTTCGTCGAGAGCTTGCCAGCCTTTGATTTTGGTTGATTGAAGGCTTCAGTTATTTTTGCCTGCTTTCTCCTCCTTTTAAGGGTCAGTTCTTCAGGAGGAGATTGATCTTCCTCATCTGATTCAATTATGATTTGGCTGGAAGCTCCTTTTGATTTCTATTTCTTTGGAGTGGGGGTGGTCTTTGAGAGCCCTGAGGAGAAAAGATTGGAAGTATTAGATAATATGAGATTAAGCAGTAAAGAAAAAATGAGTAAGAAATTTACCTTAGTAACTTGGCTGCTCTCTTCTGTCTTTTCTTCGTTCTACTTCTTCTTCTTGGGTGCAACCTCGATAGCTGAAATTTAAACAAAACATTGCAAGTAAGATGATAAAAATCGAATAAGAGAAATCTAGTTCAAAAAAATCTCATTCCACACCTTCATATATTTCAGATTTGATGCGAACATCTTCGATACCGATATGAAAAGATCCTTTGAAACTGTCTAAAGTATGCTTAGCCGCAACCACCCGCTAGGCCTTTGGTTTTGACTGTTGACAAAGGATTTTTATAGAATCCCCGCAGATAAACCAGTCTGGAAATGAGGGGGTAAGGGCCAGACCAAAATCAGCAGTTGATAGTTGAGGAAATTTGAGAGGAAACTTGTTGAAAGCCATTGTGTATCGTTCCCTAGGTGGAACATACAAAGGGAGTTGTAAACTCTCCATTTTCTTTAGAAACTTTTCCTTTAGTGTAACAGCTGCCTCGCAAACGGTTCGACTAAGATCATTTGATCGATAAACAATTTCGAAGTATTTTTGAAATGCTTGGATTTCTTTGATGTGTGTCGAAATACCTTTCTTGGTATTCTCCTGCACAGAGAGGAAAGTTTGGTTAATAAGTTGAGTAAAAGAAGGAGCATCGAAGAAATATTCTGCATAATATGTTGACCACCAACTGTTGAATTCTAGGGTGCAAAGGAAACACAATTCAAAACTTATGGGGATGAGTTGAGCCTTATTAGTGTAGTGGGCAAGCTGCGTCGAAGTCATCTCTTCAGTATACTTCATATGATGAAGCGGAAGGACATCTTTCTTTTCAAAGAGACACTTGAGACTTTGATAGATTCAGTCGAAGGGTTAGCAACCTTGGAATCAGGAAAGACTCCCAGATCTATAAAGACTCTGCTTCTTGAGCCTTGGTTGGGGTTGGAAAAGGTCTTGTAAACCACTCAGGATCATACTTCCTTGCAGAAAATGGAGTCATGTTCGATGTGAACTCATGACGTTTGGAAAACATCATGACATAACTCAAGAATTTTTGGCCTGGGGGATTGTCTTTCTTCGCTGGGGGTGAGTTGTACCAATCGAATCTCTTCGACTCTTCTATTCTTGATGTTTTCAGCAATTTCATTTATTAGATTTTTATTGGAGAGACTGGCTTCGAATGAGGCATTGAGCCAAAGTTGTAACAACCAAAAGGGACCAGACAACAAAAGGTTCCCTTTTTCTCCCAAATCTTTAAGTTAGGCCACTCCTCCACTTAGAGACTCGTAGAGATTCCCTAAGATCATTTCTCTTAGATAGATATCATGGCCTTTGTGAAGTTGAGTAGCCAGAGTTAGATACCTTCTAGCTACTTGGAGGGACTTTGAGCAGAAAATGCAATGAGATAGCCATACAGTCAAAAAAGCTATGTGTTCTCTATCGAAAACGTCATCAATTGTTTTGTCAAAGTAATGGGTTATAAAGTGAGAATATGTGGCTTTAGCAGATGCAAAACTTATGGAGTCGTTAGATTCTAGGTTTGGGTCATAGGTGTTTCCAGTGGGTTTGAGCTCTATGATAGTGGCTATGTCGAAGAGTGTGGGGCTCATCATCCCACAATGGAGATAGATGGTGTGGTGGGTACTATCCCAGAAATACAAAAAGGAAACTAGCATGGTCAAACAATAATTAAGACTTGTTTTCCACAACATAATCTGGTCGTAGATTCCCAGGTTTTTCCAAGTTTGGGATTTAACTTTCTCTATTTTTGCTAGATAGTTCATGTAATCATCAGATTATTTAAAGGACAGGGTTGCTCTAAAAACTCTAAAGTCATTGTTCATATACCTTAAATCTATATTGTTCAATACTACCGCATCAGAAGAAGTTTTCTCAACCCTAAATTTGTTGGTCTGCCCTATGGGTTTTGATTTGTGGTAAGATGGAAAAGAGTCCCTAGATTTATTGTAATCAAAACTAAGAGAAGGTAAAGGACCGCATAAGGTATGTCTTTTACCAGAAACAGTAACGGGAATAAGTATCTCAGATTCATATATCTTCTTCTTTTCTTCTTCAAGCGGTTCAGGGATGAACTGCTGGTTTCCCACCATCTTTGGTGTTGATAGTGTGTAAAAGGGAAGAAGCTGAGATATCTTCTTCAGGTTTTTAGATTCGTAGATTTTCTTGGAATCTTTAATGTTGGTGATTGAAGACGCCATTGTTAAGGTTTGAAGAAAATCTGGGTATTTTTGAAGGTTTGAAAAGTGTAGAGAGAAGGAAAATGCTTGAAGATTTTAGGGAAGTGTAAAAGTTAAAATGGCTAAGTTTGGAGCAATTTATAAGCTCGTGGGAGCTCAAAAGACTTCAAATAAGCATTAAAGAGCTAATGGTTAGTGTGACACATGTTCCACCAGGGCCGTTTGATGGAATGTGGGCAGTTAATGCCTAAGGCGTGATTTCCTAGGGTCTGAAAACTTGATGATGGCTAAAGATTGTGGCGTGCTTTGATGAGATGTTTCAGAAATCGCCATGATGATCACGACGTCACGGGTTTTTCGGAATAGTAAGAGACATCAAAAGCATGCAAAATTAGTTCGAGGCGTCGAATAACATTACCAAAAAATGTCTTTTTCTTCAGTGATGTCGAAAATGACATTTTTGGGGGGCAATTTGTTGCTCTAAATTTCGACGCCTGAATTGGATGAAAAGAAAATAATAGAACTTCTTGGAAAAGCAGAGGACTTCGACCAGAGCCATATTTTTGGAATGTGAGTTGAAGGTGTCCTTTTGCCAGGAAAAGTTATGTTACGGACTTAGAAATATTTCTTAACAGTTAGAAGATTCGATTCGACAGAGGTGCTATTGAAGGCATTTCGACGAGAAGATTTGAATTCAAATGAAGGAGAAAAAGTTTGTTCTTATCCGTTTCTCAAAGAAGACACGTGGAACGCTTCTAGGAATCGAAGACATGCAGAGTGCCACTTGTCTCGATTTAGTTTGCTAGCCGTTAATGGCATTTATTTTCGATTAGTATAAATAGCAAGTCTCAGTGTTAGGATTTGTGTGTGTTCAATTGTGTACAAATTCTTCAGTATACTCTAAGTACCCGCGTGTAGAGAAACAAGTTTGTGAGAATGTACATTGATGTAACACCATTTTTATATTTCAATGCAATTTAATAAATCTTTTTCATTAAGAATTTATCCTTCTTTATGCAAGTTATTATTGTCTTCATCGTTTACCGGTACTTCGATTTTACTCCTTCGTGTTCAATTTCGCTTACACTTGAAATAAGTTATTTTATCATGAACTCTGCTGAAGCGTTCATCATCTTTTTAAACTTTGTTTAAAATCAATTAGCACGTGTTCTAGGATTTATGTGGTTGCCCTGCAAGTAAAATAATTCTTTTCAATTTGGAAGACCAATGGTTGTTCACTAATTCTCACGGCGAACACAAGCGCTGGGGGCACAATAAAAACCCTCTCATTTGAGAGGATCAGGTATTCAATATTCATCCTAATACACACATACTCTATACTTGTTCTATTTTCTCATGATTCTCACTTTAGCATCGGAGTGCCTTGCAGGTACACCCCCTCCTCATCTCTCACACCCAGCATCACAGACGTTGTCTCTAACTCACTTCAGCTTCTGATCAGCGGGTAAAATCAATACTCATTTTATCATTGAAATCAACATAACTAACCATTATCTTAAAAAAATATTAAAATCTGAAGAAAAAAACACACTTATTGTGAGATGGAGAGAGTATTTTTCAAAAGTAAAAGCTTGAACAATAAGATGTTAGTTTGAAAATTTTGAACCATATTAACCATCTTAATTCTTAAAAATCTATAAAATACTTTGAAATCATAAAATTTTGTATATTAAACCCTTTGAAATTTCAAATAAAAAAATCTTGATTATAAAAAAGTCAAAAACTTCTATATAATTTATAATTTCTTTTTAAATTTTCAAAAGTTTTCACCAAAATAGTCTTTTGAAATCTCAATTCAATCTTTTAAATAGGGGTATTTATGGTGTGATTTAGATCGGTTTTGAGACAAAATATCATGTGATTCAAAGATAAATTTATTTGTTGTTTTGTTATGTTTTAGATAATTGGTTTAAAAACTCCGATCTAATTTGATTCAATTTGATTTAAATCACTTTTTTAGATATCCATATTACAAATTATATGATTTTATATATTATATAAAAGATAATATTATAAAATAATAATGAACAGATAAAATAATATAAATAATTAGAATAAATTAAATTAATGAATAGCATTTAAAAAATAAACATTATCTAATAATACACTAATACAACATAATCATATATATATATATATATATATATATATATATATATATATATATATATATATATATATATATATATATATATATATATATATATATATATATATATATATATATATATATATATATATATATATATATATATATAATACAACATAATCATATATATATATATATATATATATATATATATATATATATATATATATATATATATATATATATATATATATATATATATATATATATATATATATATATATAAATAAACATTATCTAATAATACACTAATACAATATATATATATATATATATATATATATATATATATATATATATATATATATATATATATATATATATATATATATATATATATATATATATATATATATATATATATATATATATATTAGATCAAAGAGTAAGTTTTTTAAATTTATTCTAAATCACAATCTTTGCATTAATTTTAAAAAATTAATTTAAAATTCAATTCGAATCGAACTTAATAAAATTTATTCAAACATATTTAATATTTTTTTATTTTTTACAATTTTTAAAATTATTTTATAATTTTTATTTAGATCAGTTTAAATTTTACAACTGCACACTTAATTAGTTTTTGGATAATGCTAACTTATCTCATAAAGGCACAAATTAAAAACTAAATATAAAAATAACATTATTTTAAAAATTATGTACTTTTAAAAACTATGTACTGTTATTTAATTTTTTATTAATATTTTCAATAAAAAAATTTCATAAATATGTTTTTTAATCCAGAACACAAGTTTGCATTATCTTTAGGTTTTTATACATTAAAATAAAGGTGACTAATGGGGATAAAATATCCTATATATAATGTGAATATCATATATAACGTGAAACCAAACATGTAAAAACAAAAATAAGTAACAGCAAATTTCATGTACTTGGTCGAATAATCGGAGAGATCCACTTTACTAAATGTCTAAATCAATGGTTAAGGTTTTTTTAAGTAACAGAAAATCGATGGTTTATTTAAAATAAAATAAAAACAATCGAAGACGTAATCGCATACGAGCGCGTGATTTTTGCGTGTAGTTTAAGCTGTGCTGTGTTCAACCCAACCCAACGTTGTGTTCTCTCTCTTTTTTCTCTCACCATCTCTGCAAATTGTGTTTTCTTATCCCTATAAAAACCAAACACCCTTAAACGCAATCTACATCGAATCCTTCTAATTTGACTTTTATCTCTTCATTTAAGTCATAACCATGTCTCAGGTGAACCTCAATCCTTACATTATTCACTGTTTCTCCTCGTGTTTTTTCGATTCAATTTATTGTTGTCTTTTGTGTTGCCATCTGATTCCTTGTTCTTTTTGCTTGATTTGTGAAAAAAAGCTTCTGAAATTGTTGGTTTCGGTTTATGAAATTTAAAAATTTTAGAAAAATATGAATTGTTTTTTTAGGTTGGGAACCCTTAAACTAAATGAAGGATGTGATTAGTTATTGTATTAAATATAAATCTACATGGATTAACATCTGTGATATTAGGATTATTTAGGGATTAAGATGATTAATTATTTGTTTTTTTTTATATCAATTTTTATGAATTTTTTTGCATTTTGATTGCAGACTGTTGTTCTCAAAGTTGGTATGTCATGTGAAGGATGTGTTGGAGCAGTGAAGAGAGTTCTGGGAAAATTGGATGGTATATTTAATCCCTTGCTTTATAATTGTGATTATATGTTCCTTCTCTCCTGGATTGGGTATTATGATTTAGAATCTTAGATATGTTAGACTTTGAAGTGTTTTTCATGAACTTTGTTTTATAGCATTTGTGTGTGTCTTGTTCTTCTTATCTTTATTTCAATTTCAAATGTCCACATATCTAATACCCCTTCCAGTCATTTTTGAAACTTGTTTGAATGTGTCACGAAGCAAAGAGAAGGACCATTGAACATGTTACATCACACCTTCTCTAGTATCTCATCTTACCTTTACTAGTTTAATGCTGAGATCCTCTTGTTCAAGTTTCAAATCATGAATATTTTAATCTTCTACCATTACTACAACAATTCCAGTCTTATCCCACTGAGTCAGGTCGGTTATGTGGATCAAATTACACCATAGTACTCTATCAAAGATCATGTTTCTATCCAATTTGTAAATTTCGAAATCTTTTTTTAATAGTTTCTCTTATAGTTTTTTTAGGTCAATCTCTAGTCATTTGATTACTCTTCTTACAACATAATTCACAGGTCTAACCACCTAAGTTTATTTTCTACCTTCTTTCTACTATAGGTGCTACCCCAACATCCTCTCAATATTGTCATTTTTAATCTTATTTTATGTTGTCTTACCATACATCCAACGCAACATCATCTCTACTACATTTAGTTTGTTTTCATGTTGGTTCTTTAGCATCCAATATTTTGTTTCGTACAATATTGTTGGTCTCACATCTATCCCTTAAAATTTTCACTTCCACATAAATCACTTGAGACTCTTCTCCATTTCAATTACCCAACTTGAATTTGATGGTTTAAGTCTCTTTCTATTTAAACCGTGTAACTTGTATGATCTCCAACTTTCACCTCTAGATTAGAAACGCTTCTCCTTTTGCCAAACAAACCTTCCATATATTCGTCTTACTTGTGCTTAGACGAATTAAAATGTTTACCAGTGGTTTTTGGGTCAATAGAATAACTCTGCTTCCGTTGTCTTACCCTAAATATGTGTTCTTCTGTCGGCTTGGTTCTATTTATTTATTCATTCTTTTATACAATATATTGATAGGAACCCGAATTTAGAAAGAAGGAATTGTATTATTGATTGAAAATATATGTATAACAGAAGAAAAACCCCTATAACTCCATGGTAAAAGCCCTCAAAGAAAAGAAAATTGTTACTAATACTCTATTTGGGTCATTTGTTGGCTTAAGGCCAAATTCAGTGCATAACATATACATATAAATTTCAAGGCCAAATTGTTCTGGTTCCTTCAGTGCAAGAATATGATAGAAGTGAATAGCCGAGTCTAAATATATTGATTAAAATGAATGAAATAACGGTATATCAACTAAGGATTTCCTTGAAACATTATAGAATAACTAGTTCTTCTGTTTACAGGTGTGGAATCATATGACATTGATTTGAAGGAACAGAAAGTGGTAGTGAAAGGAAATGTTGAACCAGATACAGTTCTGAAGACAGTTTCCAAAACTGGGAAGCCGACTGCGTTTTGGGAAGGTGAAGCATCATCTGAGACTAAGTAAGCTGTTACTAAAATATTTGGCTCAGTTTCTATGTGAGATAAGTAGTTCTTCTGTAAATCAAATACTATTTGATGGGTTTGAATAGCTAGAATATGTCCTTTGATGTATTCTTGGTGTGCTACAATAAGCCTCAGAATGTTGGTTCTTTTCAAAGCTATGGTACTGTATTAATGTGCTTATATTGAAAATTTGACTTCCCTTGTTCAGTTGTCCTTGTTGCTTCTATTGTTGTTATTTCTGCATATCTAACTTATGTTCATAATCCTATATAAAGCACCTACACTATTGAAATTATGAAAAAGCTCATTACATTCATTTGAAAGAGTTTGAATTTTAAAATGTATGAAAAAGCTAAAAAAAACATGATTAGGAGAGAGTTTGAATTTTAAAATGTATGAAAAAGCTAAAAAAAACATGATTAGGAGAAGATAAATTTTGAAACCCATGAGGTTGATCAATATACACTTTCTTTTGAATGTAACGCGTTAAAGAATGGGCTCCTTACATTTATTTGAAAGAGTTTGAATTTTAAAATGTATGAAAAAGCTAAAAAAAAAAGTTGTCTTCTAATCTAATTATCGGAGTATATGTTTTATTAAAATCTATGTCTTTTTGTTGATTGTACCATTTTGCAATAAACCGTATTTTAATTATTAAAGCACTTTCATTTTCATCAAGTTTATTGCGAAATATCCATTTGGTTCCAATCTCTGGGTCAGGGAAACAAATTCTCAAACATTGTTTCTTTCACATTAATTTAACTCTTCTTGCATAACAAAAGATCAATGTTCATTAAGGAGAGCTTTATTGGCATTTTTTGACTTAATTTAAGAAACAAAAGTCATAAAGTTACATGTCCTAGTAAGGAAGGGTCGAGTGGTTACTTCATAGTAATGTCTCATATTATGTTCTAGATTGGATGTTCTCTTGTAGTTCATTTCTTAGGTAAATCTTGATTTTCTTTATTTATTTCTTCAATTTGATCATTATTTTTATTATCAATTTGATCTTTGTCTTTAATTTGGTTTTGTCTTGATCTTAGCCTTCTCAGAGGTTTTTCTTTAGAATACCTTCATAGTCAAACACTCCTACTTATTTTCATTAAGAGTAATATGAACTGATTATTCTATAGTCAAGTTTTTTTTATTAAAATTTTTAAAACCTTTACTAGAAGAATTTCCTCTTGGTTCTGAATGAGGAAGAAAAATCATATGCAAGAGTTGTAAACATTTATTTGTAAAAAAAATGTTTTTCGATCTAAAGGAGGTCTTTACTTATGTATCCTTTTGGAATACATAATATAACCATTTCTTTTCAAATTGTAGGTTTGACAAATTGATTATTAATTCTTGAGAATTTTTTAATGCATCTTATATATTATTTAGGTACTACGTGAAAATACTAAAATCTCTCTAAATTTCGAAAATGAATCTCCGAACGCACTCAGTTCTGACTTAACGTTAAAATATTTTGGAGATACATCTTTAAATTTATTTTGGAGATGCATCTCAGTAACCTATCAGAACCGTGCATGTTATGTTTTGTTTATATTTATTTAGATGAAGATTTATAAATGTTATGTATCATCTTATGTGACGAGATTTAAACCATACAATCGATATGCAAAAAATGACATATTGTTATCCAAGAGGAAATTCGACGAGGAAACCAGCTGGAATTTCTTTAAACATAGAGTAAGGTAAAGTTGTTTTTCGATTGAAAGACTTGCCATATTATCGTACCTCGAAAAATACGATCCTCGCGATGGACGCGGAAAATACTGTTCGAAACAGAGTCGCCACCGAACTTTATTCATTCCAAGTAATAGGAAAAATATCGATAAAACCTTAAAAGGGATAAGAACATGGTCATCGCAACCCATATTCTAGGTTCGGGAGTCGATTACATAGAGGGAAGGTATTAGCACCCTCTACGTCCGTTGTACTCAACGAGAACCTCTTGAGTCGATTCGCGAGAGAAAGTTAACTATATTTGTGTATCTTCTAAAGGGATTGCTTGCTAATAGGAAAAAAGGGTGATTATTAAGATAGGGTGCTCGCCAAGGATTGGGGCCCTTGTGCCTACGTATCTTCACTTATAAGAAGTGGAAAATCAGAGTATTCGTAGTTCGTGGGACTACGGGTAAAGAGGGGATTGTGCTCGCTAGGATTATCGCAATCCTATGCCTACGTACTCTCAACAGATATGAGAGATCAGAGCAGTCGTAGTTCGACTTACGGTTCGCTAAAAGGTTTGTGTTTGGAACGAACGAGAGTTTTAGGTCGCATTCTAACTGCTAAACGTGGGCTTGTCTACTCGCTAGGGGAGGCTAAAACACAAGTTTGTTATGCGCGGAAGAAGGGACTAAACAATGTTCTTTGAGAAGAATTATTTAAGTTATGGATCGCACGAGGGCGAGTAGAGTTTGATTGGTTAAGTATTTTGGTTTGGAAAAGAGGATAGATTTCAATAGGTTATAAGGTATTGGTTGCACGGGGCGAGAAAAAGATTGGTTAGATGTATTAAAAGTTTAGCTAAAGGTGACGATTACCTGAAGCTTAAGAAAGACTTCTCGGACTCAAGTAATCGGGAGAGCGAACCAAAGACTTGGAGCTCTCTCTTTTTCAACCTTAAATGCGAAAGGATAAAATGTGATGGTTTGAATAGGTTGAACGGATGACGATTACTTGAAGTTTAAGAAAGACTTCTCGGACCCAAGTAATCGGGAAAACGAACCAAAGACTTGGAACACTTTCTTTTTCATCGCCAAAGGAGTTGTTGGAATGGCGTTTGAAAGATAGGATATAGTTAAAGTATTTTAACAGACGTGGATTACTCGAAGCTTAAGAAAGACTTCTCGGACCTCAAGTAATCGGAAGAGTGAACCAAAGACTTAGAGCTCTCTCCTTTTCTCATCTAATATTATGAAAGATGTTTAATAATATTAGAGTGTATTAATCGGATGACAATTACTCGAAGCTCAAGAAAGACTTCTTGGACCCAAACAATTGGGAGAGAGAACCAAAGACTTGGAACTCTCTCTTTTTCATCTAAGTGTTGAGGAAAATATATTTGAATGATTTATCGTTTTTAGAAGGGTTTTTTAGAAGACAATTGCTCGGGCTTAAGAAAGACTCCTCGGACCCAAACAATTGGGAGAGAGACCCAAAGACTTGGGACTCTCTCTTTTTCATCTAATATTAAAATTGTGTTTAAATAGTTATTAAGTATTTTAGTTTGACTTAAAGAAAATTTCTTGATATGAATCAAGGTTTGAATTTTACGTGTGGAAAGAGCAAAGTGGGATTAAAGGATAGGAGGTCCTACGGTATAGGGTAAGGTCGATGGCGAGGTCAAAGCACTCGACTTACAAGGATGGGAGGATTTGATAAGATTAAGTGCTAATGAAAGTTGATGATTAATTACACTTGTTTTAAGATACTTGATGTTGGATCAAGTTTGGAAAAGAATTAGATTTTAATTTTATGCGTAAAGTGTGTAGCAAGCATCGTTGTACAAAGCCCAAGAGGAGGCTATAAGGTCGATGGCGATCGTAAAAACAATCGGCTTACAATGGTATATGAAAATGGGCTTGACATTAAGTCGAGATATTAGTTTGAAAATAATTGGTTTGAGCATGTAAACAACATAAATGTAACTGAAGTATAATAATAAAGCATACACAAACATCACACAAAAAGTCATAAATTAAATAAAATGGGGATATGTTAATCAAGGCATGTTAGCTTAATTAATATCCTAATTATCTAAGATTAGTAAAAATAAAAGGATTCAAATTAATTTGTTTTAGATTATTTTGGAATTTAAAGAAAAGATAAATTATTAAGATAATTATTAAATTAAAATAGAAAATAAAATTAAGATTAATTATTTTTGCATTGTCTTAGAATTTAAAAGAAAAAAAAAGCTAATAAAAAAGCAAAAGAAAAAACAATTAATCAAATTAAAATCAATTATTTTTAATAATATTAATCATTAAGTAAATTAATTATTATTAAATAAATTTTTTAATAAAATTAATTAAAATAAATTTGAAGTTCTTTTAACAGAAAATTGATAAAATTATTTTTGAAGCATTTGCTTTTTTTATAAAATACATTCACTAAAATAAAAATAATATGAGTAAAAAAAACAAAACAAATGGGCCTGCTCTGTAAGCAAAACAGGGGTGCAAACAGAATACTCCCGGGCCCAAAAGAACAGCCCACACGGAGGAGAGGGAGGGTTCACGGTGAACCCTCGGTCAAACCATTGACAAACCGACGCACAAGGATCGTTGATCCAAACTGCAAGCCAAACATCTTTCATCCAAAGGCCCAGAATGAAAGGCTGTACGTGAAGCCCAAAGAGGACACACACGGGATGCCCTGGGAAATATCAAACCGTCCAAAGAACTCTTGGAAATCCAACGCTCACATGGGGAACTCCATCATCATCGCGATTCCCCTTGAAACTCAAAACAAAATCTGCAGAAGTTATTTTTATCTCACTCTCCTAGCCTTCGTCTCTCTCTCTCTGAAACTCTCTACGACTCCCTTCCAAAACAAAATCATGGATTCCGTCCCCAAATCCCTAACCCTATTTTTCCTTTTTTTCTCAGAATCAAATCAAACTTACAACCACAAACAGAACAATTTAAACAAAAAAACATGCCACAACCAACAAGTGTTCATGAAAATCACGCATGATAAAGCAATAAAGAGTCGAGGAGTTCAAGAGTATACCAAATTCAAATGCGTTGAGGAGAATCAAGTCAGGTAGATCCCTTTTCCTTATGCGTCTGATCTTCACTTCCACTTCTTCTCCTAAAAGCTTTGATTTGAGAGGCTTTCGAAGTATGTTTCCACACGTTATCTCATCGCAGAAATTTTTTTTAGGGTTTTCTCTTTCAATCTCCGCCCCCTTTTGAATGAACAAAGTGCTCATATATAGACTGATTAGGATTAGGGTTTTTTCCTTGTACAAAACCTCTGGGTGAAAAAGAAGCATGATTTCAGAATGCCTTTTTGTCATTCCTTGTTTGTTAGCTCTTTTCTGGGAATGTTTGTCTTACTCACACTTTTACTGCGAAAAGATACCTTTTACCATGAATTTTTGAATTCTTACTGTCAAGAACTCTTGAAGCTTGGTTAATAACCTGATATTCATTTGGTTGTTGCAGGGTATACTCATATCTCATGTTCTGGTAGTGAGTGAGCAATATGGTGTTTATGAGGAACAAGGATGACGACGTGAGGAAAAGTTGAGGAGGAATGTTGGTTTGAAGGTTTGGACAGGTAGAACGTTGTTGGGCTGCTGCTATGGATCATCATCATTGATGTTCTGAAATTGTGAGCTAGCATATGATGATGACTTATAGGAATTCAGTTGTTGTTGTTGAGAAAAGGAAAAGAAGAAGGTGAGGTTAAGGTATTGTTGTTGGTGTTCAAGGAGAGGTTTCTGTTATCTCAAAAAAATGGCTGCACTCCTCACAAAGCATCTCAACAAGCATCTGCCCGTTTTTGCTAAGATTTCCTACTAATATTGAATGAACTTTTAGATGACCCCTACCTCCATTGCCCAACTTGAACCCTGCTCACTACTAGAAGATCCATGAATGTATGCTTCCACATGATGCAACTTTGATTTAGAAACAACAAATTTTGTTAGCTTGTCAGCGTGCTTAGTTATGCTTTGCAGAAAGAGCATGTGCTTTATTGAGCGCTCCAGTAGTGAATCAATACTGCACTTTGCACCATTTGGAACCAAATCTCTCAGCTCCTTAATTCGATTTTGGATCAGTTGCCTGTCTCTTGGCCGAGGTCTGCAACTTTCTCCAGGTCTAGCCCTCTTCTTGCTGTTCTTAGATGGTCCAGATGATCGTTCGAGTTGCTCACTACAAGCACTAGGACATATAGAAGAAATGCCTTTAGATGACATAACACCGCATATCCCTGACGATGAGCTCAAACAATGGTGCTTATTCTCTTTAACATGAGATGGTTGATCAATTGAATAGCCTTCTGAATTAATAGTACGAATATTATGAATAGGAACTTCGGGATTTCTTCCAGAGACCATTGCATTGTGAACTGATGTAGAAAATGATAACTCGTTATCAACATTATTACTATGGCAAACTTTTGTCACCACTGCTTCCAAAAGATGCTCCGGACGAGATTCAGAAGTCAACTGGCTGCAGCTAAATTCATCTGACATCTCAGCATCTTTACTGTCTTGATTTCCCTGTACCGCCCAGTCAAAATATTTACTCTCTTTAAGAAAACCTGGTCCAAGTGCTTCATGTAGCTCATAGCCAGCAGGAAATTTCGACGCATACGAGATATCCTCGTAATAAGACTCAGTCTGAAATGTTGACATCTCAGTATCAGCTCTAAGGTACGGACTTACTAAAACATTGGCACTAATACTATTATCATCCGTAACTGAATTGTGTAAAACCGGTGAGATGTTTTTGTCTGATTTCAAACTAGTATCTTTGAAGCTATTATTGTTCCCCTCGCACTTCCTTTCGTTTGAAGGTTTCACCCCTTCTAGTTTCGTATTCTCTACAGTCATCATATTTGACATTGACTGAAGCAAAACGGAACTTTGATCACTGTAAATATCAAGCCCTCCATGCCTGGCATCAATAGTCGTTTTCTGATAAACAGTAGGAGGAGGTGAGTAGTTCTTCCCAGGACATTGGAAGGGCATTAATCTATCCGATGTTTCACCCATCATGGTTCTCTGTGTGTCATGTTTCACAGTTTGGATTCGACTAGGAAGGTAACCTAATGATTTGTTTTGAGGTGGTGGTTTCAAGTTTGTGTTATGTTATACATCATGTATTGGCTGTAATTTTGTTATGCCTTTGGAGATATGGATTAACCATAGTTTTTTTTCTTTGGATTTCATGGTGTTGGCCTTTGGTATGACGTGAGGAAATCTGAAATGAAAGCAAGTGACTTGCCACAGGAAGCTCACTTTGATGAAGAGTCGATAATGACGGCAACCCGGACTAATTACAAATTAACACAAGACTTGGGGCAATTTGACGAGATCTTGGAACATGTTGTAGCATAGGCCGTAATGTACTTTGAAAGAGTTGTCTTAGACTTAGCTTTTAAGAAAAATGTTCGCGACACTTGAATTTTCTTTAGACTTTTTGCAACCTTTTAGGAATTGTAGCATGAATTGAGTCACGGTTTTATGATTTGACCATGTAGAATCTCGTAACTTGTATCTTAGTCCTTGCTTTATAATTATAAATAAAATCAAATGAGTACAGTAGCTTGAAAATTTGCAGTTTGAATAATAGGCTTAGGTTTCTCTTTGTGGTTGAGTTCCCATGGAAACAAATCAACTTCACATTTTCCGGTTGAACTTTTGTACCAAATGTCCTTGTCTTGAAACGTGCTGGGAGCGACCCTATCCAAGGCCCCCTTAATACAAAAATTACTTGCTGCGCGGCTTGGACAAAGTATGATCACTTGAACAATTAAAGTAATTCTTGCAAGTATGTTTTGAACAAAATGAACTTAAGTCGGCTTGATTTTGATCACGCCTTGAAATCAAAAGGTACAATCCAAATTTCTAACAATTGATCTTGAGGCTAGATATAGCTTGAAATCTTAAACAAAACTATAAGCATATCTTGAAGATAAATATTAGGCCATAGGCCAAAATAATCACTTGGTGAGAGAGTGTGAATCCTTACGAATGTTTGATACAAGGGCAAGAGAGGGTAGGACAAATTTGGGGTATGACAAATGCCCCTATCTAATTGTCTTAAACCCGGGAGAAAATGAATAGCTGCATGGCGTTCATTTTAGGGTGGAAGTCAATTAGATACAAGAAGACCCCGAAATTTGTCCGACAGGCAAGTAAAATGTAGAGAGATAATATGTACCATAATAGGGTGGCAAGATGCAAAATGTGAACGAGATAATCTGACATTCTCTGTGTGGTCGAAGCAGTCCCTTATCCAATAAGGTTCTTCGATGTACCAAAGCAGTATCTCTGATCAAAACTTGAGATTCTTCGGGTGGTCGAAGCAGCACCTTATCCGTTAAGGCTCCTCGATGATACCAAAGCAGTATCTCTGATCAAAACTTGAGATTCTTCGGGTGGTCAAAGCAGCACCTTATTCGTTAAGGCTCCTCGATGATACCAAAGCAGTATCTCGATCAAAACTTGAGATTCTTCGGGTGGTCGAAGCAGCACCTTATCCATTAAGGCTTTTCGATGATACCAAAACAGTATCTCGAACAAAACTTGAGATTCTTCGGGTGGTCGAAGCAGCACCTTATCCATTAAGGCTCCTCGATGATACCAAATCAGTATCTCGAACAAAACTTGAGATTCTTCGGGTGGTCGAAGCAGCACCTTATCCATTAAGGCTCTTCGATGATACCAAAGCAGTATCTCGAACAAAACTTGAGATTCTTCGGGTGGTCGAAGCAGCACCTTATCCATTAAGGCTCTTCGATGATACCAAAGCAGTATCCCGAACAAAACTTGAGATTCTTCGGGTGGTCGAAGCAGCACCTTATCCATTAAGGCTCTTCGATGATACCAAAGCAGTATCTCGAGCGATAAATTTGCTGAGGAATAGTTGAGCTAAAATTCCTATTAGAGGAACAGTGTTGTCCAAACTCTGCAGGGGGAAAGTCTTCAAGAAACCTTTTAAGATAACCTCTGCTTGGGGAGCCATAAGAGCAACAGTCGCCGGGGACTATCATTATCAACTGCATGGTTGAAAAATGACTTGCTGGAGATTAGAATTCCCTGAACTCGCGGAGTAACCAATCTTCTCAGATTCACTACTGCCAACTTCACCGGAGGACTGGCCAAGATGTTTGCAAACCGATCTTGGATCCAGCTATGTTGTTATGCCATGTTAATGGTGATGGCGATGATATGCGTTATGATACATAAACATGCAACCAAGATGCAACTGCTAGGGAGTGCAAGATACGAATGCTAATGATATGCTAATTCTCGATATGACTATGATATGAGGTGATATTGTATGTCGTGCTTATGATAATGCAAATGATCAGGTATACTGGGGATAAAATCTTGTCGGGGGTATCACCAGGGACGGGATTTGGTAGTTGTCGCATGGATTTGGACTTTATTGTGAGGAGGATTCCATTAAGGGTGGACTTTTATTGGTTGCCAATGAAGACTGGACTTTATAGGGTAAATTTGAGATGCCAACAGGAGTGGCTTTTTGTAGTTGCCAATAAAAGATTGGGCTTTCTGTGGGGATAGTGAGAGGATTAGACTATTCGATATCCCGGATTTAGATACTCCATGACGACCGGGGGAACTGATTGCCCCAGTTTAGTTCTTGAACTCGACGCTGGGGGAGCCACCTCATATAGACCCTATAGAAAGGCAAGACTTTTCATGATGACAAGCCTGGATAGCTGACGACTAATTCAAAGCTTCTACTTGTTGACATTTTTCTTGGAGACCATCTATTTTCCCCCAATATCTTCGAACATCAAGGCAAGCTCCCTACCTTGTCAAAAGTTATATTTTATTTTTATTATTTTTTATTATCATATTTTTTAGCTGAAGTTCCGAACACAAATTATCAAAAATACAAATTAATTTGCAAACAATCGGATAAAGGAAAAGAGTGAGCACAATTTAATCGAGAAATCTCTCTTTATATTGATTTGTCCCTTGAATGGGTGAGTATACAGAGATGTAATCCCTTAATGAGGTGATTACAGTGCAAGAAAAAAACATAATGGCGAAAATCAGAGTTCCTTTGAGTTTCGACACTGCTATAATCCCCATGGCTTTGGAAGTCTTTAACACCTCGCTTCGTAGAAAAATGGCCGGACCAATTATGTCTCTTGATTATGTACTAGGGTCGAGCGATCATGCATAATGGATACTTTGCCTTGGAATTTTGCCCCTAACTTTTGCCTGGATCGCCCTTTCGGGTTTTCAATCCACCGGGACGCCCTTTTTTGCCTGAGCCGCCCTTTCAGGTTTTCAACTCAGCGGGCCTATTCTTATTTTATCCCTAATTTTTGCCTGAACCGCCCTTTCGGGTTCTTGGTTCACCGGGATAGCCAATTTTGCCTAAGTCGCCCTTTCGGGTTTTCGAATTAGCGGCTTTATTATTCCACTTTTTTAGGCAAAGTATCGTTTGACCAAATCTGCATTCACTAGATAAGGTAACTCCTCCCCATCCATGGTTGCGAGCTTTAGGGCACCCCCAGAGAATGCTTCTGTTACCACATATGGGCCTTCATAGTTTGGCGTCCACTTGCCCCTAGATTCATTATACATAGCCATGATCCTCTTGAGTACTAAGTATCCTTGCGCGAATGTCCTAGGGTGCACTCTTTTGTCGAAGGCTCTCTTCATTCTTCTCTGGTAAAGCTGGCCGTGGCATATGGCTGTCAAGCGCTTTTCCTCAATGAGATTAAGTTCTTCAAACCTCGTTTTTACCCATTCGGCTTCATCAAGTTGAGCTTCCATTAAAACCCTCAGAGAAGGGATTTCGACCTCAATTGGGAGAACTGCCTCCATGCCATAAACCAACGAGTAGGGAGTTACCCCTGTTGAAGTTCGTACGGAAGTACGGTAGCCGTGTAATGCAAAGGGTAACATCTCGTGCCAATCTTTGTATGTGACCACCATCTTCTGGATGATTTTCTTGATATTTTTATTGGCTGATTCTACGGCTCCATTCATTTTGGGTCTATATGGTGTCGAGTTATGGTGTTCTATTTTAAAACTGGCGCACAACTCGTCCATCATTTTGTTGTTGAGATTCGACCCATTGTCAGTGATGATGTGATTGGGCACTCCATATCTGCATATGATGTTGTGTTTCAATAAGCGGGCGACTACTTGCTTAGTAACGTTGGTATACGAAGCAACTTCAACCCACTTGGTGAAATAGTCTATAGCCACAAGTATGAAGCGATGTCCGTTTGAGGCTTTTGGTTCAATCATCCCAATCATATCTATTCCCCACATGGAAAAGGGCCATGGTGAGGTTAAGACGTTCAATGGAGTAGTGGGTACGTGAATCTTATCAGAGTATATTTGGCACTTGTGACAAGTTCGGGCATGATGGTAACAATCTGCTTCCATGGTAAGCCAATAATAGCCCGCCCTCAATATTTTCTTTGCCATGGTGTGTCCATTCGCATGAGTTCCAAAGCAGCCCTCATGAATGTCCCTTAGAATCTGTTCAGCTTCACGTTTCTCTACACATCTAAGCAAAACAGTGTCATGGTTGCGCTTGTACAATACATTTCCGTTGAGAAAGAAGTTGGATGCCAATCTTCGTAGAGTTCTTTTGTCGATACCCAGGGCTCCTTCAGGATATTCATGCTTTTCAAGATATCGCTTTATATCATAAAACCACGACTTTTCATCTGCGTCTTTATCAGCAGTCAGACAATGCGCAGGCTCTTCAAAGCGTCACAAATCAATAGATGGTCTATGATTTGGCCATATCAACTTGTACATGGATGCCAGAGTTGCCAAAGCGTCAGCCATTTGATTCTCTTCTCGAGGTACGTGAGCAAAAGTGATATCATCGAATCGGGGAAGCAATTTGGCCACATAATCCCGGTATGGAATTAGATTTTCATGCTTGGTATCCCAATCGCCTCTTATCTGGTAAATTACTAGAGCAGAATCCCCAAACACATCGAGAGTTTTGATTCTCAAGTCAATGGCTTCTTCTAGCCCTAGTATACATGCCTCGTACTCCGCTATATTGTTAGTGCACGGGAAGCAAAGCTTGGCCGTAAACGGCAAGTGAAAATTTTTGGGAGATGTAATCACTGCCCCAATTTCGTGCCCATAAGAGTTAGAAGCACCATCAAACATAAGAGTCCATCGCTCTCCTGGTTCCGGCCCTTCATCTGGCCCTGGCTCTTCGTTATCTATTGCCATCATGATATCCCCATCTGGAAAGTTAAATCTCAAAGGTTGGTACTCTTCCACCGGCTGATGGGCCAAATGATCTGCTAACACACTGCCTTTTATAGCTTTCTGAGTGGTGTATTGGATGTCGTATTCAGATAGAAGCATTTGCCACCGGGCTATCCTACCGGTGAGAGCAAGTTTCTCGAAGATGTATTTGATTGGATCCATCTTGGAGATTAAGTATGTGGTGTGCGTCAGCATATATTGTCTGAGTCGTCTAGCAGCCCATTCAAGTGCACAACAAGTCTTCTCAAGCAAAGAGTATCTAGTCTCACAGTCGTTAAACTTTTTGCTGAGATAGTATATAGCATGCTCTTTCTTGCACGTAACATCTTGTTGTCCTAATACGCAACCCATGGACTCTTCTAGCACAGTTAAGTACATAATGAGCGGCCTTCCAGGAACTGGTGGTATCAAGATCGGTGGTTCTTGCAAATATTCTTTGATTGCATCAAATGCCCCTTGGCATTCATCATTCCACACAACCGACTGATCTTTCCTGAGTAATTTAAAAATTGGCTTGCAAGTGGCTGTGAGATGTGAAATAAATCTTGCGATATAATTCAACCTCCCTAGAAATCCACGGACCTCCTTTTCGGTCTTTGGTGCAGGCATGTCCTGAATCGCCCTTACTTTGTCAGGATCCACCTCAATCCCTTTATGGCTTACTATAAAGCCCAACAACTTTCCAGACCGCACCCCGAATGTACATTTGTTGGGATTAAGTCTCAACTTGAACTTCCTCAGTCTGGCGAACAACTTTTCCAGATTACCCAAATGCTCCTCTTTAGTCTGGGACTTAGCAATCATGTCATCAACGTACACTTCGATCTCTTTGTGAATCATATCGTGAAAGAGTGTTACCATTGCACGTTGGTATGTTGCCCCAGCGTTCTTTAACCCAAATGGCATTACCTTGTAACAGAATGTGCCCCATGGTGTAATGAACGTGGTTTTTTCCATGTCATCTGGATCCATCTTAATTTGATTGTAACCAGAGAATCCATCCATGAAGGAAAAAACAGAGAACTGTGTCGTATTATCTACCAACACATCAATGTGAGGCAACGGAAAATCATCTTTAGGACTTGCTCTGTTTAAGTCGCGGTAATCCACACACATGCGGACCTTTCCATCTTTTTTCGGTACGGGAACGATATTTGTAACCCATTGCGGGTATTTGGCCACTGCTAAGAACCCTGCATCGAATTGTTTTTGGACCTCATCACGGATTTTCAGAGCCATATCAGGGCGAGTTCTTCTCAACTTCTGCTTGACGGCATGACACTCTTCTTTGAGTGGCAGTTTGTGTACAGCAATGTTCGTATCTAGACCAGGCATGTCCTGATACGACCATGCGAATACATCAGCATATTCTCGGAGGAGCCCTACCAGCTTCACCTTGACAACATCTTGAAGAGACACTCCAACCTTTATCTCCCTTTTATTTTCTTCTGAACCCAGGTTGATAACCTCGACATCCTCTTTATGCGGCATAATGACCTTCTCTTCTTTCTGCAGCAACCTAGCCAATTTGTTGGGGATCTCATTCTCGTCTTCCTCATCCGCTCGGTATACTGGACAATCAAAATCATAAAGGCCTATAGCAGTGTCGATATCAAGGACCTCGGTAGTGTCTCTGCATGATTATGATTTATGCAGCTTATTTAGGAAAGTGAGTGCGAGAAAGAAATGCCATTAATTATGAAAAAAAAAAGGAAAGAAAATGAGCAAGAATTGAATGCAAATCAAAATTTATTCATGTTAAACAAGTTTCGAAACATCAGGGGGCCCGATACAAAGCTCCACTACACCTTGGGCAGAGCGTAGGGTTTTTTGAAAATCAATTAAAACTTTACTTTTGAAGAGGGAAAAACTGGGGTATTTCGATGGTCTTCCAATTCTTCAATTCTTCACCAGGTTCGGCCTGTCGGATCCAGCTTGCGGAGGCTTCTTTGTCGTTAATCTCATCTTCAATTACCATGGCGGAGGTATGGTCGAAGATATGCCCAGCGCTCTTGAAAACTTTTGCCACAGGAGGAATCTGCTTCTTGCCATATGCAATCGTCACAGTGTTGGACGAAGGATGGTATCCTAGCCCAAATTTGTCGAACTTTTCAGCCACTTCCACCATTTTGCCCCAGCCTTGGGCGTTCCCTTTGTCTACAACCATCTTAGCTTCTTCATAAGAGGCCATTGCTGATCTTGAACTCTGACCCTCTGAAATTCGCTGCACCGCTAATGTACTCACCATTTCGAAAGACTGAAAAGGCGTTTCCACCATTTCCCCTTCAACTTCAATGTACCTGAAGGACGTTAAGTGGCTAACCAAGATATCCTCCTCTCCTCCAATCTGAACTACCTTGTCATTACTGACAAATTTTAGCTTCTGGTGAAGGGTGGAGGTAACAGCTCCTGCGTAGTGGATCCAAGGTCTCCCTAAAAGACAGTTGTACCCTGGATAAATATCCATTACTTGGAAAGTAATGGCGAAGACAGTTGGTCCAATTTTTATTGGTAAGTCCACATCACCAATCACAACACGCCTAGAACCATCGAAAGCTTTGACTACCAGAGCACTTGGCTTCATGTTAACTCCTTTTACCGGCATTCTCTCCAGGGTAATCTTGGGAAGCACATTCAAAGAAGAACCTGTATCCACTAAGACTCGGGATATCAATGTGTCTTGGCACTTGATAGAAATATGGAGAGCTTTATTGTGGTTTCTCTTCTCTGCAGTCAGGTCATCATCATTAAACCCAAGAAAGTTTCCGGTTGTCACGCTAGCTATCACATCATCGAACTGGGCTACGGTGATATCTTTAGCAATATGCGCGGCGCTCAACACCTTCATTAAAGATAACCTGTGGTCCTCTGAATTAAGTAACAACGAGAGCATGGAAATTCTGGCAGGAGTCTGGTTTAGTTGATCAATCACTTTGTAATCACTTTTTCTGATGATCTTCAAAAACTCCTCAGCTTCCTTTGGTGTTACTGCTGCTTTTGGTGATGACACCTCAACAGGTGGCTCAACACTTGGTAGTTCAATTGTAGCTTTTTCTTTACTTCTAGCTGGCACTTCCACTGGTTTGGCGGCAAATAAACGACCGCTATGGGTCATCCCACTAGGCCCCACAACTGCATCGCATTTGGCAGCGTCACACTCAATCACTAGTCTCTCTGCCCTCTGTTTAAAAACTTTGGGCTCAGATTCATTGACAGAATATTCTATTACCACTGGAGCTGGTCACGCTGCTCTTTGTCTATTGACTTCATCTTCATCATACTGCATAATCACGGGTGCTGGTCGGGCGGGCCTCTGTTGAAAGGCTTCCGAAGGATCATACTGTAAGACTACTGGTGTTGGTCGAAGTCGCCTTGTCGGATAAGCACTTGTTTCATCATACTGAATATCAATAGCAGACACGTTCGAATCTCTTTGTTCTATTTGTATTATCCCATGCTCTAAGAACCTTTGCAGATGTTTCTTTACCACTTCGTCAGTCAAATTCTCTGCTTCTTCCTGGGGAATCATCCCACTTCTCTTCAATTGTTCTCCAATAACGGCCATCGGAGTACGGACATCTTCAACATTCGTAATTAGTCTCAAACTACTATTTTCTTCCACAGCATTGACAGAAGGACCTCCATGTTTATGTAACGGATCCTTCGTAATGTTGGCACCTCTAGGTGTAAAAGTGAGATCTTTGGACTCTATCAAGTCTTGCACCCTGTTTTGAAACACATAGAAGTTGTCTATGGAGTGTCCAGGGGCTCCCTTATGAAACTCGCAATGGGCATTCGCATCGTACCCAGGGGGGTATGGAAAGGTTGCTGGACGTAAATCTCACAACATTAAGTGTCCACTCTGATTTAGCTGAGCAAAGATCTGCCCATATGACATAGGCAGTGGGTCAAGTTGTCTTCTTGGCTGTCTCGGTCTTTGTTGTCTTTGAGCCGGGGCATTCTGATATTGCGGTGGAGGAACTCTCTGATAATTCTGCTGCTGATTCTGCTGTTGATCTGGTTGTTGATAAGGAGCATGGGCTACTGCAGCTACCTGTGGATATTGGATGTTCACTGGAGCTCTATCTCCTCGTCCTCTCATCATGGCATTAGTTTCATCCTCCCTTTTCTTCATAAAAGGCTTCCTCCCCCCATTCATCGGGACCGCAGCCTTGTTCTTCTTCAAAGTACTCTCGATTCTTTCACCTACTGACACCACTTCAGCAAAGTTAGGGAAACTGGATCCGAGCATGCGGTCCAAATATTGAGGTTGTAGAGTTCCCATAAACATGTCAGTTAACTCCTTAGTCAGCAATGGTGGTTGAACACGGGCAGCCAACTCCCTCCACCTTTGGGCATACTCCTTAAATGACTCATTGTTACGTTGAGTCATGTCTTGCAGCTGCGTGCGATTCGGTGCCAAATCAGTGTTATACTGATAATGTTATGAAAACGCATCTGCTAGATCTCTCCACGTACTGATTTGTCCTTTTTCTAATTGCATATACCATTCCAATGATGCCCCACTGAGGCTATCTTGGAAGTAATGTATTAAGATCAAGTCGTTATCAATGTGAGCTGCCATCTTGCGACAGTACGCTCGCAGATGGGTTTTGGGGCAGCTGACCCCCTTGTACTTCTCAAAGTCTGGGACTTTGAATTTCTTCGGTATCACCAATCCTGGTACTAGGCACATGTCAACAGCATCCAACCCTGGAGTCTTCTTGATTTCCAATGACTTGATTTTCTCTTCAACAGTTCGTAGTCTATCTGCAGCAAAGTCATTAGTAACCCCCATATTGTGTTGAGGAGGAGGTAGTGGAGGTTGGTAGAAAGCATCATATTGTTCGTCCATGTCTGCTTTAGAACCCTGACGCGCGGATATGGAACGGTCAACAAGGTCTACGTGGGGAGTTTTAACAATCCCAGAAGTTCCTATATTGTCAGCCGCTTTCTTGGCATCAGCAAAAGTCTCAGCATTGTTTTCTTTTTGGGCTAGCGTCAGCATTGTCTCCAGCAACTGGTCCATCTTCATCTTGAGAGCGTCGATGTCACCTCTCATAGTGTTCTGAGTCTCTTCCATCTGCTTCAGCGTCATTTGGTAATTGCGTCGAGTTTCGTAACGGTGATGAATAGTCAGCTTAACTCAAATCTGGTACGCAAAGGGTACAAATTTAGAATCGTGCGGCGTTGAAAAAGACGTGTTCCATGATATGCAAGATGATATGCATTTGTTTTTCAGGGAATTATCGAATTAATTGCTTAACATACACAAGAATATCGAGAACAATTTAAACCACATTCATTCATAGAAGGATAATATTCATGTGATACAAAAAAAGGAAGATCATTCAAAATACAGCCCATAATGTTTAATTAATAAAAATAAACGAACTTCAAACTCTTGGCCTTTGGGCCTCACGTTCTTTTAACTCTTCTTTGAACCTGCTCAACATGTCCTTGCACGTGCACAGAAAGTCGTAGATATTGTGGGGAGTAGAATCATCCATCGCTTCCATAGCATCCCTATGCTTCCAAACCAGATCTTTGGTCAACCAGTTGCAGAACTCGATTAAACCACTGAGTTTGTTGCGATACATGTCTCGGTCAGCTATCAGTATATGGATAGACCTCTCATATCCTCTAAAATCATTAGCCGTTTTCTCTCTTGCAGCAGACCACACGGCTTTATCTGCTAAGACATCTTTTATTTGCTGCTTCAAGTTAGCTGCATAGTCTTTGACGGAGTTTAACTCTATGCACACCTTGTCCCAATCAGCAGCTTTAGCCTGAGCAACCCTTAAAGCCCCCTCTTTGAGCCTGCGTTCCTCTATTTCAGCAGCTCTTGACTGGCGCAAAGCAGTGTCTAGCTTATGGATCTCTGGTCCCATCTCCTCTCGGATTGTCTTGTTTCTTTTGGTAGCCGCAAGCCAGCAGTTTTCATTTTGAGCACATTTCTTCCTGACACTGTCTAATTCTTCTTTCAGGCCCCTCACCCTGCTATCAAACTGATCAAGACATACCTTAACCTTTTTCTTTCGATGCTCTTCTTCGTCAGCTTTCTTCCCTACTGCCTCTAGCTGGGTATTCTTGCGCTGGAGCTCCCACATCATATCATTTTTCTCTCTGGTGACTTCTTGAAGTCTCACCTCAAGGTTCTCATTTTCTTTCAACAATTTGGCTATGGTAGCTTTGAGGTCTTCAGCTTCTTCTATTGGAATATGAGTAGGTTTAGGTTCAGGCACAGGCTCATATACCTTTTCTTTAAAAGGCATCTTGACCTCATTGGCCCTCTCCCTCACCCATACAAAGTAAGGCTCTTTAGTTATACCATTTCTTCTTTCCAATTCACCTCTTCCCTTCTTCTTAATGGTCTTCCAAGCTCTTGTAATCTTTCTGAACAAATTAGGGTTTTCAGACCCTAAGTCGTGCATCCAGAAGGCTTCAAGGTCATTTCCCTTAGGAGGTGCTACCATAGGGTACCCAAGCTGCCTAACTGATAACATCGGATTAGAGTTAATACAGCCTCGAGTTCCTATTAGCGTGATATTAGGAAATTCACCACAACTAGTGATAACTTCCTCAAAGTCTTGTGAATACCAAGAGAGATCAGCAGACCTAAGCGACACCATCCTTTGAGCCCAACTATCATCGGCTCGATCGACAAATGGTCCCTTAGTAGGCATGTGCAAATGCAACCACTGGTACAAGAGAGAGGCGCAACAAACAATAGAGCCACCTTTCCTGTCATTCATCCAACTCAAGTAATAGAAGACATCAACCAGAAGGGTTGGCACCGGATTTTTGGTTAAGAACACATGAATAGCTGTCACGTCTACGAAATCATCTATGTTAGGGAATAAAATGATTCCATAAATAGCTAAAGCCACCACTGCATAGCAAGCATCCCAACTTTGGGCCTTAATAAGTGCCTCCGCTTTGTTTATAAGGAACTTGAGAGGAAGTCCTTTAACTCCACCTTTAGCTTTCCAATTATCAGTGATGTCCCTCTTATGCATGTGAAGTGCATCAGCAATTACTTCGTCTTCTAAATCTTCTTTCACTCCTACAAATGGCAATTTATCCTTCATAGGAATACCCACTAGTCTCTCAAATTGTTCCAATGTTGGCGCCAGCTGAAAATCTTGAAACGTGAAGCACCTTAAAGGAGAATCGTAGAACTGGGCCAAGGTGATAAGTGCCTTAGAATCTACGTCTTGCATTAACAGGCGAATAATCCTGCCATAATCCTTCATAAAGTTAATTCTGAACACAACAGGGATACGAGAAACCAAACTGCGCAAGTCTTCCAAATTTGGTCTCTTGATGTTGTAAGGAAGTGGGCACCTGACGTTGCTTCCCATAATTCCTGTATGTTGATAATATAATTCTTAAATTCCCTGAAAATAAAAATGTAAATGTTATGGTATGAGTATGATGCGGATGCAAGGACGGAAGTAACCAAAACAAAATCTGAAGTTAAAAGTTCTCTGATTCCTGAAATCCCATGGGTAGGTTCTATACGGGTAAGTGCCTAGAGTCATAGGTCCTTCAAAAATATTATTGCTAAGGTGAAGATTCATCCCACAATAACACCTATGAAAGAGTCTCTTCTAGGTGAGGTTTTCGTGTCGTCCCACGAGAAAGACTCCTCGTGAGCCTCTACTACACAACCAGCGAGTCCAAGGTTTCTTAAAGGGACCTCAGAGTCATAGATCTAGGTTGAAAATATCATTGTCAGAATAACGATACGTTCAAGGGATCTCATCTGATTGAGGCGTTCGCATCAACCCAAAAAGGAGTGACCCTCATGAGTTAAAACTACCAACCACCATGGTTTGAGGGTAAAAGGTCCTTAGAGTTATAGATTCAAACTCAAAAACATCATTGCCATGGCAAAGACTCACCATGACAACAACATCCTCAAGTGAATCAACTTTAAGCGGGGTTTTCGCTTCCTCCCAACGAGAAAGACTCCTCGAGGGATTCCACTACACAACCACCATTCTAATCCTATGTTTTTTCTCGGACTCGGGTGTAGAGTCGTCTCACAAAGTTCCCTCAATCAGAACCCCAATAGTATCACAAGGAATAATAATAGAATATATAAAAGCAAGCAGATAAATAGCAAATAAATAAGACAAGAAAACAAATAAAAGAAAATTCACAAACAAGCGGATCTAACTCTTGCGAATCAAGTCAAGTTAGGCTTGACTCTCTCTAGCATAGGGCTATGCATTTTATCCCCAGCAGAGTCGCCATCTGTCATACCTCGAAAAATACGATCCTCGCGATGGACGCGGAAAATACTGTTCGAAACAGAGTCGCCACCGAACTTTATTCATTCCAAGGAATAGGAAAAAATATCGATAAAACCTTAAAAGGGATAAGAACATGGTCATCGTAACCCATATTCTAGGTTCGGGAGTCGATTACATAGAGGGAAGGTATTAGCACCCTCTACGTCTGTTGTACTCAACGGGAACCTCTTGAGTCGATTCGCGAGAGAAAGTTAACTATGTTTGTGTATCTTCTAAAGTGATTGCTTGCTAATAGGAAAAAAGGGTGATTATTAAGATAAGGTGCTCTCCAAGGATTGGGGCCCTTGTGCCTACGTATCTTCACTTATAAGAAGTGGAAAATCAGAGCATTCGTAGTTCGTGGGACTACGGGTAAAGAGGGGATTGTGCTTGCTAGGATTAGAGCAATCCTATGCCTACGTACTCTCAACAGATATGAGAGATCAGAGCAGCCGTAGTTCGGATTACGGTTCGCTAAAAGGTTTGTGTTTGGAACGAACGAGAGTTTTAGGTCGCATTCTAACTGCTAAACATGGGCTTGTCTACTCGCTAGGGAGGCTAAAACACAAGTTTGTTATGCGCGGAAGAAGGGACTAAACAATGTTCTTTGAGAAGAGTTGTTTAAGTTATGGATCGCACGAGGGCGAGTAGAGTTTGATTGGTTAAGTATTTTGGTTTGGAAAAGAGGATAGATTTCAATAGGTTATAAGGTATTGGTTGCACGGGGCGAGAAAAAGATTGGTTAGATGTATTAAAAGTTTAGCTAAAGGTGAAGATTACCTGAAGCTTAAGAAAGACTTCTCGGACCCAAGTAATCGGGAGAGCGAACCAAAGACTTGGAGCTCTCTCTTTTTCAACCTTAAATGCGAAAGGATAAAATGTGATGGTTTGAATAGGTTGAACGGATGACGATTACTTGAAGTTTAAGAAAGACTTCTCGGACCCAAGTAATCGGGAAAACGAACCAAAGACTTGGAACACTTTCTTTTTCATCGCCAAAGGAGTTGTTGGAATGGCGTTTGAAAGATAGGATATAGTTAAAGTATTTTAACAGACGTGGATTACTCGAAGCTTAAGAAAGACTTCTCGGACCTCAAGTAATCGGAAGAGTGAACCAAAGACTTAGAGCTCTCTCCTTTTCTCATCTAATATTATGAAAGATGTTTAATAATATTAGAGTGTATTAATCGGATGACAATTACTCGAAGCTCAAGAAAGACTTTTGGACCCAAACAATTGGGAGAGAGAACCAAAGACTTGGAACTCTCTCTTTTTCATCTAAGTGTTGAGGAAAATAGATTTGAATGGTTTATCGTTTTTAGAAGGGTTTTTTAGAAGACAATTGCTCGGGCTTAAGAAAGACTCCTCGGACCCAAACAATTGGGAGAGAGACCCAAAGACTTGGGACTTTCTCTTTTTCATCTAATATTAAAATTGTGTTTAAATAGTTATTAAGTATTTTAGTTTGACTTAAAGAAAATTGCTTGATATGAATCAAGGTTTGAATTTTACGTGTGGAAAGAGCAAAGTGGGATTAAAGGATAGGAGGTCCTACGGTATAGGGTAAGGTCGATGGCGAGGTCAAAGCACTCGACTTACAAGGATGGAAGGATTTGATAAGATTAAGTGCTAATGAAAGTTGATGATTAATTACACTTGTTTTAAGATACTTGATGTTGGATCAAGTTTGGAAAAGAATTAGATTTTAATTTTATGCGTAAAGTGTGTAGCAAGCATCGTTGTACAAAGCCCAAGAGGAGGCTATAAGGTTGATGGCGATCGTAAAAACAATCGGCTTACAATGGTATATGAAAATGGGCTTGACATTAAGTCGAGATATTAGTTTGAAAATAATTGGTTTGAGCATGTAAACAACATAAATGTAACTGAAGTATAATAATAAAGCATACACAAACATCACACAAAAAGTCATAAATTAAATAAAATGGGGATATGTTAATCAAGGCATGTTAGCTTAATTAATATCCTAATTATCTAAGATTAGTAAAAATAAAAGGATTCAAACTAATTTGTTTTAGATTATTTTGGAATTTAAAGAAAAGATAAATTATTAAGATAATTATTAAATTAAAATAGAAAATAAAATTAAGATTAATTATTTTTGCATTGTCTTAGAATTTAAAAGAAAAAAAAAGCTAATAAAAAAAACAAAAGAAAAAACAATTAATTAAATTAAAATCAATTATTTTTAATAATATTAATCATTAAGTAAATTAATTATTATTAAATAAATTTTTTAATAAAATTAATTAAAATAAATTTGAAGTTCTTTTAACAGAAAATTGATAAAATTATTTTTGAAGCATTTGCTTTTTTTATAAAATATATTCACTAAAATAAAAATAATATGAGTAAAAAAAACAAAACAAATGGGCCTGCTCTGTAAGCAAAACAGGGGTGCAAACAGAATACTCCGGGCCCAAAAGAACAGCCCACACGGAGGAGAGGGAGGGTTCACGGTGAACCCTCGGTCAAACCATTGACAAACCGACGCACAAGGATCGTTGATCCAAACTGCAAGCCAAACATCTTTCATCCAAAGGCCCAGAATGAAAGGCTGTACGTGAAGCCCAAAGAGGACACACACGGGATGCCCTGGGAAATATCAAACCGTCCAAAGAACTCTTGGAAAGCCAACGCTCACATGGGGAACTCCATCATCATCGCGATTCCCCTTGAAACTCAAAACAAAATCTGCAGAAGTTATTTTTATCTCACTCTCCTAGCCTTCGTCTCTCTCTGAAACTCTCTACGACTCCCTTCCAAAACAAAATCATGGATTCCGTCCCCAAATCCCTAACCCTATTTTTCCTTTTTTTCTCAGAATCAAATCAAACTTACAACCACAAACAGAACAATTTAAACAAAAAAACATGCCACAACCAACAAGTGTTCATGAAAATCACGCATGATAAAGCAATAAAGAGTCGAGGAGTTCAAGAGTATACCAAATTTAAATGCGTTGAGGAGAATCAAGTCAGGTAGATCCCTTTTCCTTATGTGTCTGGTCTTCACTTCCACTTCTTCTCCTAAAAGCTTTGATTTGAGAGGCTTTCGAAGTATGTTTCCACACGTTATCTCATCGCAGAATGTTTTTTTAGGGTTTTCTCTTTCAATCTCCGCCCCCTTTTGAATGAACAAAGTGCTCATATATGGACTGATTAGGATTAGGGTTTTTTCCTTGTACAAAACCTCTGGGTGAAAAAGAAGCATGATTTCAGAATGCCTTTTT
>CAWUDS030004148.1:0-36688 GCA_963859935.3 Lathyrus sativus | reverse complement strand
GCGTCTCCCCATGGACACCAAAACCTAAGGATCTATGACATTTTGATATTAATGATTATAGGAATACCTTGACGAATATAATGAGAAAGATTTTTAGACAATGACAACGATAATTCTTAAATACAAAAGTGTAGAGACAAGTGTTTGACACTGGTTGGCTTGTGGATTTTTCTCAACCGGTACTCGTAATGTCTTGAAAACTCTTCGAATGGGGAGAAAAAGAGATAATTTTCTTATAGCATGATATATTTGAGATCATAGCCTATATATAGAATGATAATCATTTAAAATTCTCATTATTTCGAAATGAATTATCTTGACATCCACTTATATTTAAGCATATATTCAATTAAATAATTAAATATTAAATATAATTAATTATTTTATTTACTTACTCAACCGATTAAGATTCTTATATATATATATATATATATATATATATATATATATATATATATATATATATATATATATATATATATATATATATATATATATATATATATATATATATATATATATATATATATATATATATATATATATATATATATATATATATATATATATACATATATATATATATATATATATATATATATATATATATATATATATATACATATATATATATATATATATATATATATATATATATATATATATATATATATACATATATACATATATATATATATATATATATTTATATATATATATATATATATATATATATATATATATATATATATATATATATATATATATATATACATATATATATATATATATATATATATATATATATATATATATATATATATATATATATATATATATATACATATATATATATATATATATATATACATATATATATATATATATATATATATATATAAATATATATATAGATATATATATATATATATATATATACATATATATATATATATATATATATATATATATATATATATATATATATATATATATATATATATATATATATTGCTCTGTCCCGCTCATCACACGGGGTCGGCCCTATCCATCTCTCCGTCGTGGAGGGCCTAGCTAATTGATCAGTTGTCGCGCGCGGATCAGAACGAGTGTTTTTGATGAAAACGTAATACAACGACAATTCAACTTGGATATCGTCTCAAGGATTCTTTTATGTGATTAATCTACCAAATTCGAAATGGAGGGGGAGTTCGTTTGGTTTCTGATCGGATACATAAAGAAAATGCAATTAAGCGGTTAAAATAAGTGATTATCAAAATAAGATAATCTACTGATTTCGGTTCCGGCTTATCACTGGTTTCTACCTTACGAATTTCCTAAGCGATTTCGATCTCTATTCGATTCCTATGTCAATTAACAAGCGCAAAAGACATAAACTAGATTACCAATCCTATATTCAAAATTAAGCAAACGGATTAAGTTTTCGTGAATTAAGCAAACACGAATTATAAACGCGAATTAACTACAAAGCGACGTAACGGCGAATAAAAGCTAAGGATGCAATCGTACGAATTTAATCAAAACAATTCTATAAACTAACAGATTAAGCAAAAGCAATTCATAGAATAGTGTTGAAAGAGAAACGAGTTAGATTGATAAAGTAAAAACCTCAAAGCGTTGGAACGCGATTACAGCAGAATGACTCTAAGGAATTAGCTCTCCATGGTTCTCTCAAAGCTCCGAATGTATTTTTCGTGAAAATGTAACTAGGTGAATAGTAACACAAGTATTTTTCCTTTAAAAAGAAAGCAAATTCGGGTCATAACCCAACTGGGTCGAAAACATAACCCAGGCCCAATACATGACCCAACACTAAAATTAAATTCTAATGCAGTAACTTCAAACGGAATTCCGGAATTTTTGGCTCCGAATCTGACTTTGAGTCCAACACGAAATTCGTAGCTCTCTCTCTTAGCTTTCCGGTGATTTTTAGAACGCCTCAAACGGATTCCCGGAACTCCAGTTATGATCGTTTCCGTGCAGACTGCTAAAGCTGAAAAATAAGTGCGGAAATCAAATTAAGCCAAAAATAAAATAAAATATAAAAACAAAATAAAACATAAAAATAATCAAGATAAAGTAAAGAAATGCCTAAGTAAAAATATAGGAGAAAGTGCATAAATATGCACTGATTACTCATCACGCTGGGAGCGCTTAAGCGTCTTCCCATGGACACAAACCTTAGGATCTATGACATTTTGATATTAATGATTATAGGAATACTTTGACGAATATAATGAGAAAGATTTTTAGACAATGACAACGATAATTCTAAAATACAAAAGTGTAGAGACAAGTGTTTGACACTGGTTGGCTTGTGGATTTTTCTCAACCGGTACTCGTAATGTCTTGAAAACTCTTCGAATGGGGAGAAAAAGAGATAATTTTCTTATAGCATGATATATTTGAGATCATAGCTTATATATAGAATGATAATCATTTAAAATTCTCATTATTTCGAAATGGATTATCTTGACATCCACTTATATTTAAGCACATATTCAATTAAATAATTAATTATTAAATATAATTAATTATTTTATTTACTTACTCAACCGATTAAAATTCTTATATATATATATATATATATATATATATATATATATATATATATATATATATATATATATATATATATATATATATATATATATATATATATATATATATATATATATATATATATATATATATATATATATATATATATATATATATATATATATATATATATATATATATATATATATATATATATATATATATATATATATATATATTTATATATATATATATATATATATATATATATATATATATATATATATATATATATATATATATATATATATATATATATATATATATATATATATATATATATATATATATATATATATATATATATATATATATATATATATATATATATATATTGCTCTGTCCCGCTCATCAGACGGGGTCGGCCCAATCCATCTCTCCGTCGTGGAGGGCCTAGCTCATTGATCAGCTGTCGCGCGCGGATCAGAACGAATGTTTTTGATGAAAACGTAATACAACGACAATTCAACTCGGATATCGTCTCAAGGATTCTTTTCTGTGATTAATCTACCAAATTCGAAATGGAGGGGGAGTTGGTTTGGTTTCTGATCGGATAAATAAAGAAAATGCAATTAAGCGGTTAAAATAAGTGATTATCAAAATAAGTGAATCTACTGTTTTCGGTTCCGGCTTATCATGGGTTTCTACCTTACCAATTTCCTAAGCGATTTCCATCTCTATTCGATTCCTATGTCATTTAACAAGCGCAAAATACATAAACTAGATTACCAATCCTATATTCAAAATTAAGCAAACGGATTAAGTTTTCGTGAATTAAGCAAACACGAATTATAAACGCGAATTAACGACAAAGCGACGTAACTGCGAATAAAAGCTAAGGATGCAATCGTACGAATTTAATCAAAATAATTCTATAAACTAACAGATTAAGCAAAAGCAATTCATAGAATAGTGTTGAAAGAGAAACGAGTTGGATTGATAAAGTAAAAACCTCAAAGCGTTGGAACGCAATTACAGCAGAATGACTCTAAGGAATTAGCTCTCCATGGTTCTCTCAAAGCTCCGAATGTATTTTTCGTGAAAATGTAACTAGGTGAACAGTAACACGAGTATTTTTCCTTTAAAAAGAAAGCAAATTCGGGTCATAACCCAACTGGGTCGAAAACATAACTCAGGCCCAATACATGACCCAACACTAAAATTAAATTCTAATGCAGTAACTTCAAACGGAATTCTGGAATTTTTGGCTTCGAATCTGACTTCGACTCCAACGCGAAAGTCGTAGCTCTCTCTCTTAGCTTTCCGGTGATTTTTAGAACGCCTCAAACGGATTCCCGGAACTCCAGTTATGATCGTTTCCGTGCAGACTGCTAAAGCTGAAAAATAAGTGCGAAAATCAAATTAAACAAAAAATAAAATAAAATATAAAAACAAAATAAAACATAAAAATAATCAAGATAAAGTAAAGAAATGCCTAAGTAAAAATATAGGAGAAAGTGCATAAATATGCACTGATCATTCATCACGCCGGGAGCGCTTAAGCGTCTCCCCATGGACACAAACCTTAGGATCTATGACATTTTGATATTAATGATTATAGGAATACCTTGACGAATATAATGAGAAAGATTTTTAGACAATGACAACGATAATTCTTAAATACAAAAGTGTAGAGACAAGTGTTTGACACTGGTTGGCTTGTGGATTTTTCTCAACCGGTACTCGTAATGTCTTGAAAACTCTTCGAATGGGGAGAAAAAGAGATAATTTTCTTATAGCATGATATATTTGAGATCATAGCCTATATATAGAATGATAATCATTTAAAATTCTCATTATTTCGAAATGGATTATCTTGACATCCACTTATATTTAAGCACATATTCAATTAAATAATTAATTATTAAATATAATTAATTATTTTATTTACTTACTCAACCGATTAAGATTCTTATATATATATATATATATATATATATATGTATATATATATATATATATATATATATATATATATATATATATATATATATATATATATATATATATATATATATATATATATATATATATATATATACATATATATATATATATATATATATATATATATATATATATATATATATATATATATATATGTATATATATATATATATAGATATATATATATATATATATATATATATATGTATATATACATATATATATATAGATATACATATATAGATATATATATATATATATATATATATATATATATATATATATATATATATATATATATATATATATATATATATATATATATATATATGTATATATACATATATATATATATATATATATATATATATATATATATATATATATATATATATATATATACATATATAGATATATATATATGTATATATATATATATGTATATATACATATATATATATATATATATATATATAGATATATATACATATATATATATATATATATATATATATATATATATATATATATATATATATATGTATATATACATATATATATATATATATACATATATATATATATATATATAGATATATATATACATATATATATATATATATATATATATATATATATATATATATATATATATATATATATAAATATATATATATATATATATATACACACATATATATATATATATATATATATATATATATATATATATATATATATATATATATATATATATATATATATATATATATATATATATATATATATATATATATATATATATATATATATATATATATATATATATATATATATATATATATATATATATATATATATATATATATATATATATATATATATATATATATATATATATATATATATATATATATATATATATATATATATATATATATATATATATATATATATATATATATATAGTGCTCTGTCCCGCTCATCACACGGGGTCGGCCCAATCCATCTCTCCGTCGTGGAGGGCCTAGCTCATTGATCAGCTGTTGTCGCGGATTAGAATGAGTGTTTTTGATGAAAACGTAATACAACGACAATTCAACTCGGATATCGTCTCAAGGATTCTTTTATGTGATTAATCTACCAAATTCGAAATGGAGGGGGCTTGGTTTTGTTTCTGATCGGATAAATAAAGAAAATGCAATTAAGCGGTTAAAATAAGTGATTATCAAAATAAGTCAATCTACTGTTTTCGGTTCCGGCTTATCACGGGTTTCTACCTTACCAATTTCCTAAGCGATTTCGATCTCTATTCGATTCCTATGTCAATTAACAAGCGCAAAAGACATAAACTAGATTACCAATCCTATATTCCAAATTAAGCAAACGGATTAACTTTTCGTGAATTAAGCAAACACGAATTATAAACGCTAATTAACGACAAAGCGACATAACGGCGAATAAAAGCTAAGGATGCAATCATACGAATTTAATCAAAACAATTCTATAAAATAACAGATTAAGCAAAAGCAATTCATAGAATAGTATTGAAAGAGAAACGAATTAGGTTGATAAAGTAAAAACCTCAAAGCGTTGGAACGCGATTACTGCAGAATGACTCTAAGGAATTAGCTCTCCATGGTTCTCTCAAAGCTCCGAATGTATTTTTTCGTGAAAATGTAATTAGGTGAACAGTAATGTCGCTACTGCGAAAATCGGCGCCGGCTGAACAGAAGATTCGCCACCGCGCGTTATTTATCCCAACGGAGGGAAAGGAAACGCTCGAGGTAAACCTACCGCAAAATGGGGAAAGGAATGGTCATCGCAACCAAATCCTGGATTCGGGATTCGGTTACGCAAGGGGAAGGTATTAGCACCCCTCACGTCCGTCGTACTCGACGGGATCCACGCTTGTTTTCGGGTATGGATTGTTATTTCTATCTACGCTACAGGTCAGGGTTTAAAAGAAAATAAAATGACTCGGCAAAGTATCGCACTTTATGCCTACGTATTCCCATCTAGAACGAGAAATCAGAGTCAACGTAGTTCGCCTACCTTCTGGAAAGGAGGGGAAGGTTGCTCGCTAGGATATCGCATCCTATGCCTACGTACTTTCATACAGCATGAAAGATCAGAGCAAACGTAGTTCGGGCTACGGAAGACACAAGTCTGTCTTGATTGCTTTTATTCCTTCTGAAAAAGGGTTTTTCTGATTAACAGTCCAAGCGGACAAAAATGACGTTTTGATGAGTTCACATTCTTTTATGGAAGAAGTGTCTTTTATTGTTGTTTGAAATCTTATTGTGTTTTTCTGTTTGTTTTGAGAAAGAAGAGACAGAACTCTAACCTATGGTTTAAAAGGGAATCAAACTAACCTAATGTTATCATGTATGGGTTAAGACCTAATGTCTATCATGCTCCTCTCTTGCGCAGAGAGAAACAGAGATCCTAAGGGATAAACGGAAACAGAAACAATAGCATATATACAATAAAGCAATAAAATGCATGGATGCAACAATACAAGCGAGGCAAGGGAGTCCCACTCAACCTCTAACCTAGAAAACAACAGGCAAAAGCAAACAAAATTCGCTTTCAACCTAACAGGTTAAATGGCAAACAATACAGTCAGCGAAATTCAGACAATACATCAAAAATTAAACAGCTAAAAGAAACAGCAACAGCAGTCTTCATCAGCATCAGTCCTCAAGTCAACACCAGTCTTCATCTTCAATCCTTCAAGCAAGATCCTTATCATCAGTCTGCAATGGCTTTTCTTCAAGTCTCAATCTCCAAGATGAATATTAGTCAACAAGATGAAATGGATGTTAAACAGCCAATTGCCTACCAAGGGTGGCTCACTGACTGTTAACATGATACAGACAATTTTCTCTCAAAAGTTCTATCTTTTAAATACATTCACTAATCCTTCCAAAGGAAGGAGGTGGATATTTAAAAGAGACTTTGAATCATAGAGAAAGGATGGAGGCAAACAAGACCTTCCATGTTTGTGAATCAAGTTTCCTACTCTGGGGCTCTGCCTAATTCCTAGACCCTACAACCTTCAACAGCTGCCAGCAAGAGATACTCCTCATCAACTCTGGAAGTTGGCCTTCATTCTTCTTTGATCTCCAATGGCCTTCATCATCAAAGTCTTCAACTCAGACCCCCAAGCCCCAAACAAGCCCAATACCCCACACAGTCAAATGAAATAACCCTAGAGAGGGCACACCACACAGTCAAGCAAATACAAGCAGTATACTAATAGTAATAGTAAAATAGGGGAACCTAGTAATTTCTAAGGGATCTATTATCTACCCATAATACCCCTATAGTCCCATACCCCAAAAATTCAATCTACAACTCCTAAAAGAAATGATCTATTACACCTATGCCACACCTAAACCCTAGTTTTGGTTCTTCGAATCACACCTAAACAAATCATTTAAAATTTTAATCTAAAACCATGAATTAAATTTTATGTACAAGCTAAAGTTCTAAGCTAATCAACCTAAAAAGAATGGGTCAAAAATATTAAAGCATCTAGTTAAACTAAAATTAACAATATCATGAATCAAATTAAACCACTTAAAAAGCTATTTAAAAGAAAAATATGCTAAAAATGCTAAAACAAAATTAAATTGGAATTTTATTATTTCTTAATTTTCTTAACATAAATATGAACCTAATGCAAAAACAACCACTAAAAAATAAGCATTTTTCATTTTGTTATGATTTTTCAAAGAAATAAAATGAATTAAGTAAAATTAAAATGAATTAATTGGGTTAGGAGGTGCAGTTATCAATTATTCTAGTTAAAACAAGAGAATGGGCCCAGACTGGGGGGCGCGCATAGCAAAGCGCGTCTGGGCCCAATGCATGCTCAGAAAATACAAAAAAAAAGAAAAAAAGAAAACGGTGCAATTAGCAGAAAATCTAGTTGAAAACACATTGGGCCTGAGTTGAGGGGGTGTGAAAAGCAACATTTGCTGAGCCCAGGGTTGAGTTTTAAGTGAAACGCATCGTTTCACCTTTGGAATTTCCCTCCGTTTCTCAAGTTTAAATGACAGCCCTACGATCAACTTCAGAGTCAATGAAATTAGACTAATCCAATGGCCAGGAGATCGTCTTCTCCAAATAGTTCTAGGGTTTCAGAAATTCCATATTCATGCATGAACTTTCCAGTCCATCGTGCTCCCTCATACCTTGATGAAATCTCACGATGTAAAGATCAAAAATGATCTACATCCTTCCCTCTACACAGCCATGGTATTATTTTCCCCTAAAACTCACTCAAGCATCAAACCCGATAGGTAGAAGATTCTGATTCCACCATTTTGCACTGATATCCATCTTGCCAATTCTTGCCAACTATTACACTAATACAATCCACACGCCATGCTGATCATTTTAAGCTATCTAGTGAATATTATCATGCATTAATCTAAGAGTTCTAAACCACAACAGTTCTTGCACTCCAATGGCAGCATCCATGAAATCTTCTCAAACTTTATGGAAATGATCCTCTAACCTAACCTAACAATTCTAACCTAATAATTCTCTAACATGATAACTAAATCATGCTAATTCGATAGGATTACCAACCTGGTTTGATGATGAAAACAGGTGCTGAATTCTTCAGATCCAATGCTTGCAATGATCTGGATTTAATCAACACACTTGATCCTTGCTTCTGTATGCACTATCACTTGCTCAAACCTCTTGGATTCTTGTAACCACTTTTTCTTGCACTTTGAATGGTGAAGTTGGATAGCACGATTTCTTCCTCAATTCAAACAGATTTTGATGTGAATTTGATCCTTGAATGATTTAGGTGGTGATAGGATCAAGAACTTTGGAAATTGATGGAGATTTGGTGGAGTTTGAAATGGTTTTGCAAAAATGGAAGAATGATGTATAACTTGGTATTTTGATCACAATGATTCACCAACCAATGCATGAAGCTACTCAATCCAATATATAGACACTCATGGACCTTTCTAGAATTTGATAGAAACTTCTTGTGCACACTTTCCTTGAATTTTGGATTATGTTAACTTCCATTGTAAGCCACCTATCATAACTTCCAAATTTTGAACCAAACTCAAAAATCCACTTTTTCCAATGTTCTTAAAACATTTTTTCCAATCAAAATGACCTATAATTTCATCCCATTTGGCCAAGTTATGAAAAATCTCAATTTTAGGTCACTTTTTATTCATTAAATTCACCAAATTTGAAACCTTGAGCTATGAGCCTTTCCAATCTTTCAGGATCACTTTTCTAGACTCCAAATGTCATTTGGATCAAGTTTGAGGTTGTGAAGTTTTCCATTTGAAGCTTCCTTGTATGAGTTTTGGGCATAGGCTTGAAATGACCTGTAATTCTCAAATGACCAAAATACCCTTTGCTTGCCAAGACCATAAGTAGAGTTCCACAAATCAGATGAAGGCATACCATACCTTTATAGAAAGCTAAGACAATTAGGAACAATTCTTATGTTGACCAAAAATTCATTTGAAATCTCCTTGAGGGGTAAACGTTGCTTGGAAGACAAGTAACTTTCACAGACAAAATTTCAGATACCTCAGATGACCTGTAACTTGCAAGGACCATAACTTGAGTTCTATAAATCTCCTTGATGTCTTCCACCACTAAAATTAAAGGTCTTGAGATCCTCTACAAGTTTCATGTTGGCGAAGGATCCATTTGAAGCTTGTATTTTGACTTATCTTGCCTGGAAGTTTGCCCTAAATTAGGGGATTTTACACAGAAACCCTAATTTAGAAACCTCTCTTCTTCTTGATTTCTCTTGATTTCTTCTTGGCACAACACCATATCCTTATTTACATGTCAAATGATGAACCCCACACCCCTTAGATAGACCTTGATGCCTTTCAATCAATCCATTGACCTAGGGTTGACCCAGATGAAACCCTAGTTGACTGTCTTCAATTGCAACTCTTGTGATCATATCAATGACTTGCCTCCTTCTCCAGATGACTTTCTAAGTCTTCCATGATGTCTACATACTCTCCATGCTCAATTCACAGCTCACCACTTCTTTGATAATCTTCAAATGCCCTCAGATAGGAGATAGATCCATTGCTTGGTCCAATGACCTCTCTGGGATTTCAATTTCTTTCTGATGACTTGGATATGCTTGAATTTGGATAATAACCTCTTGGTAGGCTCATAGAGATGAGAATAGTATTTGGTCCCTTGTTGGATGATTTGCTATGCTATGTTATGCAGATGATTAGACTATGTACATGACTCTATATGCAAATGCTAATGCAATTGAAACATAAACCAGGTGAAACAGGTTGAGCAAATTTTAGGGTGCAACAGCTGCCCCTATTCAAGCGACTTGGACCCGATTGGGTGAAGAGCGAACGGCCTTCAAACATTCGAGGTACGAGACGGTTGAATACTAAGAACCCAGGAATTTGCCAACCGCAGAAATAAACTGCACCACTGCTTGAATAACAACATCTGTTGACTGGATCTGGTTGTTACGGCAACAAACTTATCCATTAGCGACCGTGCTGGGGATTATTTACATCAGCCTAAAAAAGATTCTATCATCGAAGGGATAGAACTTTGTCCATGTTAGGACACCTGTTTTGTCAACACGGAAAATCTAAACTAAAACTTGTCCACGTTAGGACTCCACCTGTCGTCGACCCGGAAAAGTATCGGCGGCTTCGCTGGGGATAACTCGTCTGCATCTCATCAGCCCAAGGGGATTCTATCAACATAGGAATACATTGTCCACGTTAGGACTAACACATCTCGTCAGGAATAAATCGTCCACGTTAGGAATAAACTTTCCATGTTAGGAGTAAACTCCTTTCTGGATCTGTCCGCGTCAGGACTAAACTTTCCACGTAAGGAATACCTCTTCCACGTTAGGACCTACTTTTCCACGTAAGGAATACATCTTTTTTTCCACGCAAGGAATCACCTTTTTCCACGTAAGGAATACATCTTCTTTCCACGTAAGGAACCAATCTCTTTCCACGTAAGGAATACATCTTCTTTCCACGTAGGGAACCAACCTCTTTCCACGTAAGGAATACATCTTCTTTCCACGTAAGGAATCACATCTTTCCACGTAAGGAATACCTCGTCCACGTTAGGACCCACCTTTCCACGTAAGGAAACCATCTTTCCACGTAAGGAAACCATCTTCTTTCCACGTAAGGAACCATATCTTTCCACGTAAGGAATCACATCTTTCCACGTAAGGAATCACATCTTTCCACGTAAGGAATACATCTCCTCTTGATTTGTCCACGTCAGGACTCGCATCTCGTCTTGATTTGTCCACGTCAGGACTCACATCTTCGTCTGCACAAGAAAATCCTATCAACATGGGGGTAACATCGTCCACGTCAGGACACTGTTCGTTGACCTGAAGAACTATAAATTCGTCCACGTCAGGACTCACGCATCTTCGACCCGCTGAGGAAATAAAACTTGTCCACGTCAGGACTCACGCTTCACCAACACGAAGAGAGATAAACTTGTCCACGTCAGGACTTGCATTCCACCCTTGCGAAGGAAGATATCTGCTGGGAATAAATGGTCCACGTCAGGACACCAACACAAAGAGTAATCAATTTTGTCCACGTCAGGACTCCGCATTCAATTAATACGGAGGAATCAAATCTGTCCACGTTAGGACTAGCACATCTCATCAAGCCGGGGAAATAAATCTGTCCACGTTAGGACACCCACTTCTCTAGCACGAAGAAAATCCCATCAATATAGGAATAGATTGTCCACGTCAGGACCCATTTCTCCATTGGTCCCAACCCACAAACTTCTTAGCACTGACGTGACAGCGACTTTGGGGAGGACTCTACTGGGGATATTTGAAAACCAAACTACCGGACGCCTGTTCTGATAACCGGCGGCAACCTCTGAAATTCTGATTCACGAAACCCTTTGATGCTGACGTAACAACAAATTTGAAGAAAATAATCCGCTGGCCGGACTAGAGACTTCAACAAGCGACTCTGGTGGGGAAAAAAAGAGAAATTTACACAAATAACTCTGCTCGGAGACAAAGAGAAATGCATCATGATAACTCTGTGGGGAATAATGCCAAAGCTGACACTTTCGTTGAATGTCTCACGTCGAGATCTTGAATGCTTAGTAATTCCTTTGAGTAAAAGTTCCCTCAACCTGCATGGGAAACAACACTTGAACACAAACGGTTAGCCAACCTGGCTTATGTTTCAAAATGCATATGTTTGACAATGACGCAATGCTCAATTCGACATGGAAATGCCACGCTTTTTTTACTATATGCCTGTTGCGCCCTAAAATTTGCCTAACTTATTTCATTTGGTTTATGTTTCAATTGCATTAGCATTTGCATATAGAGTCATGTACATAGTCTAATCATCTGCATAGCATAGCATAGCAAGTCATCCAACAAGGGACCAAGTATTATTCTCATCACTATGAGCCTATCAAGAGGTTATTATTCTAATTCAAGCATATTCAAGTCTTCAGAGAGAAATTGAAAGCTAAGAAGTCAGTTGGATCAAGCAGTGAATCTATCTCCTATCTGGGGGTATCTGAGGATCATCAAAGAAGTTGTGAGCTGTGAATTGAGCTGAGCATGGAGAGTATATGGACATCATGAGAGACTTAGAAAGTCAGTTGGAGAAGGAGACAAGTCATTGATATGATCACAAGAGTTGCAGTTGAAGACAGTCAACTAGGGTTTCATCTGGGTCAACCCTGGGTTAACCCTGAGTCAAATGACTGATTGAAAGGCATTGAGGTCTATTGGAGATATGTGGGGTTCATCATTTGGCATGTAGAGAAGGATATGGTGATATGCTAAGAAAAAATCAAGAGAAATCAAGGAGAAGAGGAGTTTCTAAATTAGGGTTTCTGTGTAAAATCCCCTGATTTAGGACAAACTTCCAAGCAAGATAAGTCAAAATGAAAGCTTCAAATGGATCCTTGGTCAACATGAAACTTGTAGAGGATCGCAAGACCTTTAATTTGAGTGGTGGAAGATATCAAGGAGATTTATAGAACTCAAGTTATGGTCCTTGCAAGTTACAGGTCATCTGGGGTATCTGAAATTTTGTCTGTGAAAGTTACTTGTCTTCCAAGCTACTTTTACTCCTCAAGGAGATTTCAAATGAATTTCTGGTCAACATAAGAGTTGTTCCTAATTGTCTTAGATTTCTAGAATGGTATGGTATGCCTTCATATGATTTGTGGAACTCTACTTATGGTCTTGGCAAGCAAAGGGTATTTTGGTCATCTGAGAATTACAGGTCATTTCAAGCCTATGCCCAAAACCCATACAAGGAGGCTTCAAATGGAAAAATTCACAACATCAAACTTGCTCCAAATTACATTTTGAGTCTAGAAAAGTGACCATGAAAGATTGGAAAGGCTCATGGCTCAAGGTTTCAAAATTGGTGAATTTAATGAATAAAAAATGACCTAAATTTGAGATTTTTCATAATTTGGCCAAATGGGGTGAAATTATAGGTCATTTTGATTGGAAAAAATGTTTTAAGAACATTGGCAAAAGTGGATTTTTGTGTTTGGTTCAAGATTTGAGAGTTATACTTGGTTACTTACAAAAGAAGTTACATAATCCAAATCCAAGGGAAAGTGTGCATGTGAAGTTTCTCCAAGCTTCTAGGGCTTTCTATTCTCATCTATATATTGAATGAAGTAACTCCATGCCATGGTTGGTGAATCATTGTGATCAAAACACAAGTTATACACAATTCTTCCATTTTTGCAAAACCTCTCAAACTTCATCAAATCTCCATCAATTTCCATTTTTCTTGATTTGATCATCATCAACATCTTCCATAGATCACATTTCCATCAGAATTTGGTAGAATTGAAGAAGAACTCGTGCTAACCACTTCCATCATCCAAGGAGCAAGAAAGTTGGAATTGCAAGATTCAAGAGGCTTGGACAAGATTCATTGCATACAGAACTCATAATCAAGTTCCCTGATCCATTTCCACTCATTGCAAGCATTAGATGAATAGAATTCAACACCTGTTTCCACCATTTACACCAGGTTGGTAATCCATTCGATTTGATTGATTTAGTTAGAATTATAGAGAATTGTTAGCATAGAACTGTTAGGATAGGTTAGATGATTGATTTTGGTGAGTTTGAGGAAGTTTCATGAAGGTTAACAATGGTGTACCAAAACTGTTGGAGCTTAGAACTTCAAGGATAATGCAAGATAATCTTAGGTTAATAGCTTAGAATGATTAGGGAAAGATGTAGATTATGTTAGGGCAAGAATTAGAAAGAATTGAGATGGTTGATAGCAGGTGATAATGGTGGAATCCGAATGTTGCACTCATCGGGTTTGGTTATTGGTTGAGTTTTAGAAGGAGCTGATGATATGGCTGTGTAGAGGGAAGAAAATGGATCGTTTTTGCTTTTTGTATCGTGTGATTTCATGGTGAATGGAGAGAGAACAAGGAGATGGAAGGTGCGTGTATGGAGGGAAATTTTCTGAAACCCTAGGGTTTCTAAGGTTGAAGATGAAGCGAGGGCCACACGATTGCTTGTTTGACCTTGACTCTGAGACCAATCCAACGGCCGTGGTTTAAATGAAAACAGAGGGAGATCCTAAAGGCTAAACGCACCGTTTCACTTATTTTTCTGACTGGGCTTTGGTTTCAGTTACTAATAACACCCCCTATCTTCAGGCCCAAACCTAAAATGAACTAAATCTTTACTATTCGCACCGTTTATTGTTTTTTTAATTTTTGTTATAGTTTCTGAGTGCATTGGGCCCAGACGCGCTTGCTATGCGCGCCCCCCAGTCTGGGCCCATTTTGTTGTTTTAACTAGAATTCATTACTTGATGCACCCCTCAGCCAATTTAATTCCTTTTAATTTTTTCTTAATTCATTTCATTTCTTTAAAAAAATCATAAAAAATTGGAAAATGCATGATTTTAATTGGTTGTTTTTGCATAATGCTCATAATTTTGTTAAGAAAAATATCACACAAAAAAATTAATATTTCATTTTATTTTCATATTTTTGGCATATTTTTCTTTTAAATAGGATTAAATGATGTTTAGTTTAGTGCATGAATTTGTTAATTTTGGTTTGATTAGATGCTTTAACATTTCTGATCCATTCTTTTTAGGTTGATTAGCTTAGACCTTTATCTTGTATATGAAATTTAGTTCATATTTTTAGGACTTAATTTTAGGTGATTTGTTTAGGTGTGATTAGCATGATCAAAACTAGGGTTTAGGAGATAACATAGGAGAATTAAATCATTTCTTTCATGAGTTGTAGATTGAATCTTTGGGGTATGGGACTATAGGGATTATGGGTAGCTAATAGATCCCTTAGAAAATATTAGGATTCCCCTACTGCTATTAGTATACTGCTTATATCTGTTTGACTGTGTGGTGTGCCCTCTCTAGGGTTATTTTCGTTTGTCTGTGTGGGGTATTGGGTTTGCTTGGGGATTGGGAGAGCTGAAGTCCTGAGAAGATGAAGCCCATTTGGAGATCAAGAGATTGAAGACCAACTTCCAGAGTTGGTGAGGATCATCCTTTGCTGGCAGCTGTTGAAGGCTATAGGGTTTAGGAGCTAGGCAGAGCTCTAGAGTAGCAAACTTGATTCATAAACATGGAACGTCTTGATTGCCTCCATTCCTCTCTGTGATGCAGAGTCTCTCTAAGACACTCACCCCCTTTCTTTGGAAGGCTTGGTGATAGTGTCTAAGAGATAGAACTCTTGAGAGAGATATTCTATGTATTGTTAGCAGTCTGTTTGCCACCCTTGGTGGTCAACTAATTGCTTAACACCCAGTTCACTCTTGTGATTGCTTCCTCAGCTTGGAGATTGAGGCTTGGAGAAAAGCCATTGCAGATGGGAGATTGATGACAAAGACCATGCTTGAAGGCTGTGGAGATGGAGATTGATGCTTGCTGAAACTTGTAGCTGTTTGGAGATGATTTGAAGACAGATGTTGATGCAGAGCTGCTGTGGTTGTTTATTTTTGTTGTTTTTTATTTTTGATGTATTGATTGAATTTCCCTGACTGTATTGTTTGTTGTTTAACCTGTTAGGTTAAAAGTGAATCCTGTTCACTTTTGCCTATTGTTTTCTAGGTTCGAGGTTGAGTGGGACTCCCTTGCCTCGCTTGTATTGTTGCATCCATGCATTTTACTGCTTTATCGTATATATCTGCTATTGTTTCTGTTTCCGTCTATTCCCTTAGGATCTCTGTTTCTCTCTGTGCAAGAGAGGAGCATGATAGACATTAGGTCTTAACCCATGCATGATAACATTAGGTTAGTTTGATTCCCTTCGCAACCGTAAGTTAGAGTTCTGTCTCTTCTTTTCTCAAAACAAACAGAAAAACACAATAAAGATTTCAAACACAATAAAAGACACTTCTTCCGTAAAAGAATGTGAACTCATCAAAACGTCATTTTTGTCCGCTTGGACCAGTAATCAGAAAACCCTTTTTCAGAAGGAATAAAAGCAATCAAGACAGACTTGTGTCGTATGTGGCCCGAACTACGTTTGCTCTGATCTTTCATGCTGTATGAAAGTACGTAGGCATAGGATGCGATATCCTAGCGAGCAAACTTCCCCTCCTTTCCCGTAGGTAGGCGAACTACGTTGACTCTGATTTCTCGTTCCAGACGGGAATACGTAGGCATAAAGTGCGATACTTTGCCGAGTCATTTTATTTTCTTTTTAACCCCTGACCTGTAGAGTAGATAGAATAACAATCCATACCCGAAAACAAGCGTGGATCCCGTCGAGTACGACTGACGTGAGGGGTGCTAATACCTTCCCCTTGCGTAACCGACTCCCGAATCCAGGTTTTGGTTGCGATGACCATTCCTTTCCCGTCTTTGCGCGAGGTTTACTCTGAGCGTTTCCTTTCCCTCCTGTGGGATAAATAACGCACGGTGGCGACTCTTCTGTTCAGCCGGCGCCGATTTTCGCAGTAGCGACAGCTGGCGACTCTGCTGGGGATCCAACGTCCCCTGGCTGCTAAGGACTGCGATAGTTCCTTATGCATTTGGGATCCAACGTCCCTTAAGCGAGTCAATCCTAGCGCTTGTTTTCCCGTCGAGGATTTTGTATGGATTTATATTTCTGACCTTTATTTTCAGCATTATATATTATTGATTATTATTGTTGTATTGGGGTGTGATGGGCGTTCCATGATTGAGAGATAAGCCGGACCTGGGCTTGAGTGCACCTAGACTTAGAGTAGAGATTAGTGGGCGCGCACGTGCTTTGCATGTCCTAGTGTCCTGCGAAATCTACACTCAGACGAGGTTCTTCTGGTTGGCCTCTTGTCCTGCCCTTTGGGTGGCTCGGGTTGCTGGTTAGTTGGATTGTCGACTCTGGGGACCGATCGTTTGGAAGTTGGCTAAGTGAGGCCTCTTCAGGATTTGATGATGTCACTCCTTCTGGGAATCGTATCATCAACCCTGAAAGTCTGTGACGCCGACGACCGCATAGGATGCCATACCTTTGTCAGTTACTAGGACACCTACCTGTGAGAGGGTTTGGGGTTATGCAGGTAACTAGACCTTCAGATACCGGTTATTTCTTGATCTGAGATCCTGGGTATTTATGGACAGTGAAGAGGTCTATCAGAGACCAGTCAGAGTTATGGTTTGAGGTCTGTCAGAGACCAGTTGGAGTTATGTTATGAGGTCTATCAGAGACCAGTGTTAGAGATTCATGTTGGGTCTATCTGAGACCAGGGTTTGAGGAATTCTAGAGGGTCTATCTGAGACTTGTTGATATGGTTCAGGCTTCTCAGCTATAACACTTGGTCCCTGTTGCATGTTGCTTGCATTGCATTATTTGCATAATCATTATCATTGCATCCCATTAACGCGTGTCTGTGCTGCAGGTGCATTTGCATATCCCCTGGTTCTAGTGTCTGGACTTCTGAGTATTGATCATGGCTGGTTTGAGGATGACAGTTGCGTACAAGCTACCTATTCCTGATATTACTCCACTCCTGGGTCTGATTTCTCTGGCAGATGAGGATGTTCGTAGAAGCTTCAGGCAGAGTTACGGACGGTTGTTGGGTTTGGTTCGCAAATCCACTAATGATGAATTGAATGGGTTGTACACCTCAATGCAATTCTACGACCCTGCTTTGAGATGTTTCACGTTTGTTGATTTTATCTTGGGGCCTACCATGGAGGAGTATGTAGAGTTTACTGAGCTGCCGGTACAGAATGCAGTTCCTTTTATCTTGTTGTGTACCTTTGCTGTACATGTGGTTTAAGAGCCATCTTCCCTTGAAGGGACCTTTTGTGGATAGTGCAACTACATCTGACTGGCCAGAGCGTATGATGAGGCTATCTTCTGAAGACATTGAGTGGTTTGATCGAGACTTGCTGGGGTCTGAGCTTATTTTCAGTTGTTCTAGGTATCCTAATGTTCCGTTGATAGGAAGAAAAGGGTGTATCAATTACAACCCTTCTCTGTTCATTCGCCAGTTCGGATACGCTTTGAAGAACCCACCAAAGGAGGAAGAAGTACAGGAATCTCTGTACTTCACCGGTGATTTGAAGGGAGAGTTATTAGCCAAGCTGCAGCATGCCTGGACGCGTATTAACAGAAGAGGGAAACCACTGTTGGGGAAGAATGATTGTCAGGCTTATGCGCCATACAGAGTTTGGATTCAAGAGAGAGCAAGACAACTACTGATGCCATTTCCAGCTGCACCAGTCCCTATTCATACTCCGGTGAAAGAGCCAACTATTGTTACTAGGGAGGCCTACGAGCAAGTTGTTAAAGAAAAGGAAGCCTTGATGAAGATCAATGAAGGGCTAGAGCAAGAGCTGGCTCAGATACGGAGTGAGAAGAACAAGGTTGTGCATGCTTTCCAACAGCAGATCGAACTAGTAAACAGGCTGGGTGCTGAGTTGACTGAAGAGAGGAAGAAGCGCGAACGGCTGGGTCAAGAGTTCAGAAGCTCCCATGACATGTTGGAATCCAAAAAGAAAGCACTCGACACAGCACACCAAGAAATCTCTTCTTGCAATAAGACTTGGAATGCTACGCTGACCAACAATAAAAAGAGGGAAGATAAATTGAAGCAGCAAATTTCCGACCTCGAAGAGCAGTTGAAGGCTAGCATCAGGAAGTCTGAAGAAGAAGTGATGACCCGGTATAGTCTCCAGAATGCATTGAACAAGGCCATCGAGGGCAGGAACGAAGCCGTGTCTCAGAAGCGGAAGCTAGAGGATCGCTTCGGAGAAGGGGCATGGGAAGAAACCGCTGGTGAAGTGCGACGTGTGCTCAAACGAAGAAATCAACTTGTTGAAGGGCTGCTTACCCGACCAGGTCATCCAGAGACCAAGAAGTTGCTAGAAGAGTATCAGGCTTATGGGAGTACTTGATCATTTCATGTATTAACTTGTATGCTTTATTTGCATAGTGCTGACCATCACCAGGATTGTTGGTTGAGGTCATGCCTTCTTATTGTACTCAGTGATATTGTATTCTTGGCTTATTGGATTTCTCTGCAATGTATGAGGCTTTCTATGATTCAGCTCCGATCTTCGTATTGCTAGAACTGTCACCGCACCGGCACCTTTGCACTAGAATCGGGGAATGATGTTCCCTAACGCACAGACACATTGCATTGCATTCATATTCAGATTGCATTACAGGGGATTATTGCACGGTATCTCATTGCTTGCACTGTACCAGGTCTTTTCAGGATTGAAGATCAGCGCCCACACCGCTACTCCACTCGCACCAACTGCCGAAGAATCATGGATCAAATGCAGAACGAGATGCAAGATATGCGCGAGAAGCTAGCGCTCTTCATGCAGACCATGGAAACTATTGCACAGGGTTAGGAGAATTTGCAAGCTATGGTGCAGCCTCTGTTGGCAAGAAATGCTGGGCACGGGAATGAGGATCATCAGTCTGTGCGAGTCGACACTGTTCATGGGGATGGCACTCCCACACCAGTGGCTCCACCTGTAGTCAATATACCTGCTGTTAATGTCAACAATGCTACTGCGGCTGGGAACGGTAACGTTGGGATTGGGAACGAGACTGCTGTCCATAACGTTGGGCTTGGTGATGTCAACTTGGGTGATAATATGGGAGGCAATGGCTTCGGTAATGCTGGATTTGGCTTCAATGACCAGGGATTCGATAATGCTGGGAAATATGGTTTCAATGCTCAAGGCTTTGGGCAGGACGGATATGGTATGACCAATCAGGGTTACGGAGGTTTCAGAAATGGAAACGGCACTGGGTTAATGACTTTTGGACCTGCTGGGGTTGCTCAGGGGTACGGCAACAGAGGGCCGATGGATGACTCCCAGAGGATCAGAATGCTAGAAGAGCAGATGAGGGGGGTCGTAAATCAAAGTGCTGTGGGCTTAGACGTGTCAACAATGGGCCTGGTACCTAGCTTGAGGGTGCCAATCAAATTCAAAGCTCCTACATTTGATAAGTATAAAGGGGACACCTGTCCAAAAGTGCACGTGCGGTCATATTACAGAAGGATGTCTGCGTATTCTACTGATGAGAGGATGCTAATGCATTTCTTTCAAGATAGCCTGTCTGGTCCATCCCTCGAGTGGTATATGGGGTTGGAGCCAACGCATATAAAGACATGGAAGCAGCTGGCAGAAGCATTTGTAGCTCACTATAAGTATAACAGCAACTTGGCACCCAACCGGGTCCAATTGCAAGGGCTGTCTCAGAAGAAGGGTGAGAGCTTTAAAGAGTATGCGCAGAGATGGCGCGACATGGCTCCTAGGGTCCGTCCTCCTTTAGAAGACAAGAAAATGAATGACATGTTCATCGGAACATTCACCGGCATGTTTTATGACAAGTTGTTTCACACATCTTTGGCCAGTTTCTCAGACTTAATTCTGATGGGAGAAAAGATTGAAAGCAACATTAAACAGGGAAGATTCCAAGCTGAGGAATCAACTGCATCTGGCAGTAACAGGAAGGCTTTTGGTGGGCGCCGTCAGGGGCGATGCAAGCGCAGTGTTTGGAGGCCGAGGCCGAGGCCGGAGCAGAGGTCGAAACCAGTATAATCAGCCGCAGCAGGTGGCGAGTGTTACTATTCCGTTTCAGCAACAACCATTTCAACAACAACAACAGCAGCAACAGCAACAACAACCGCAATAGGGGGCACAACCTGCCCAACACAGATTCCAGGGGGGTAAACCAAGGAGAGTGTTTGAGAAGCCTCCTTCAACGTATGCAGATTTGTTACAGACGTTATTAGGGTTGAACCTGGTGGAGAAAAGAACTCTGGCGCCAATAACGGGAACTCCTCCGTACGGATATGATGCAAGCAGGCACTGTGAATTCCACTCAGGGGCCCCGGGCCACGATGTAGAGGGCTGCCATGCGTTTAAGCATGTTGTGCAGGATCTATTGGACAGTAAAGCTATCAATTTTGGAACGGCGGGGCCGAATATAGTGCAGAAGCCCATGCCTAATCATGGGGCAAACACCATTCTAACTGAAGAGGGTTTGAATTTGATTATGAATGTCGGCGACTTAAAGACGCCGTTGTGCGAAATAAAGAGCCGATTATTGCAAGGGGGTGTCTATCCTGGATGTGACGAGTACTGCTTAGAATGCTGGACCCTAGTTGGGGGTTGTGATGATTTAAAGAAAGGTATTCAGGCTTTAATAGATGGCGGCACATTGCAGTTTGACCGAGCAGCAATTGAAGAGCCTGCAGGGGCATCAGCAAACAAGCAAAGTGATGTGGCTACTGTAACGATTCCTCGAAAGACAATCACTATCACGGCACCGGCCCAGCGACCGCCGATCACTATTACTAAGGCCGGACCAATCCCGTACGAGAGCACGAAGGCAGTCCCATGGTCATATGGGTTGGAAGTGTATTGTGATGGAGTAAAAATTGATGTTAATAAGCAGCCAACCGAGACTGTAGACAATGTTGTTGGTACCGGAGGTATGACAAGGAGCGGTAGAATCTTCATATCGCCCAAAGTAGAGGCTGAAAGACTGGCGAAGGGAAAGGGAAAGATGGTTGAGAATGTCCCAGTGCAGGGGAATGAAAAAGCAACGACATCGAAGGATGTAGAAGAGTTCATGCGCTTGATTCGAAAAAGTGATTATAAGATTGTGGAGCATCTGCAACATACGCCGTCCAAGATATCTATACTGTCGTTGCTATTGTGTTCTGAAGCTCACAGAAATGCATTGCTAAAAGTCCTGGATACTTCCTTTGTACCCCAAGATGTTTCCGTAAATCAGCTGGAAGGAGTGTTGGCACATGTAAATGCAGGCCATAGCTTGGGCTTTACAGACTTTGATTTGACCCCTAAGGGGAGGGAGCATAATATGGCGCTGCACGTATCTGTCGAGTGTAGAGGATCAGTCATGTCTCATGTACTGGTCGATACCGGGTCATCTTTGAATGTGTTGCCCAAGAAAGCGATGATGAAGCTAGATGTCAGAGGAATCCTGTGCACGCCCAGTGACTTGGTAGTCAGGGCATTTGATGGGACGCGAAGAACAGTTTTTGGATCAATAACATTACCTCTACAGGTGGGGCCGGAGGTTTTCGCGACTGAATTTTATATCATGGACATCCAGCCTACGTATAGCTGCCTGCTCGGACGACCCTGGATCCATGGGGCTGGGGCAGTCACGTCTACCTTGCATCAAAAGTTGAAATATATGGTAGGAGATAGCGTGGTTACAGTCTGTGGGGAAGAGGACATCCTGGTCAGCCATCAGTCGTCATTTAAGTATGTGGAGGTCGATGGAGAGATTCACGAAACACCCTGTCAGGCATTTGAAGGGTTGCGCATCAAGGACAAAGGTCCCGGGCCGGGCAAAGTGTCAGAGATAGCCGTCTCGTCGTATAAAGAAGCTCAAGCGCTAGTGTTGCACCCTAAAATTTGACCAACCGGGTCCCGTATCTGGTCCTATGTTTCGACGCATGACCGCATTCGCATCTGCATATCGCATACAATGCATTTTTCATTTGTTTTGATTTTATCGGGATCACAGCTCTCGTCTCGCGTCTCAGGTGTTTTTAATCAGTTTAGATAGGTAGAATCGTATTTTTTGAGCAGTCGTGCTATTCCCGGTGTTTGCAGCCTGCGCTGTTGTTTTTAGGAATATTTCGGTGCCCGTTTATTTTTACTGGCTATTTTGGTGCGCTCTCGCAGTGTTATTTGTCGTTCGGTGCTATTTTTGTTCCTTCAGGAATTATTGTGTTTTTTCTGGATTTTATTAGCTATTTTTTAGGGTTTTATAGCTTTTCAATCATTTTCTAGAATAATATAGAATATTAATAGTTTTTTTTAGTTTTAATATTTTTTAATCATTTTTAGAGTATAATGGATTTTAATAGAATATTAATAGGAAAATATATTTTTAATAGTTTCAATCTTTTTAGAATTGGTTAGAAATTAAATAGCTTCATTAGAAATAAATAGGCTTCATTTTTAATAGGATAAATAAATAGAAGAATATGGATTTATTTTATAATAAATAATATAGGTTATATTAGGGATTTAATAGAGTTTAATAAAATCTTAGATTAGTGGGATTATTAGAGTTTTTAGTTTAGATTTTAAGATTAGTGGATTTATTAGAGTGTTATTAGTTTAGCAATTAATTGAGATTTAGTTAGAGTTAATTAGGTCTTAATCATCATTTAGTTAGTTAATTAGGATTAGATATTAATCAGGTTTTTAACCATGTTTTTTTAGTATTATTCAGATTTTTGAGTTTTTTGTAATCATTTTCGTTTGGGCCTTATTATACAAATTCAATCTGCAAAGCCCAATTCACCGAGTCCAGAATTTGCATGTGTATATAAATCAGTTCCACGTGTTGCACGAAGAGAGACCCCACATATCATATCCATTGCACGCCACCTCACACTCTCACTTCCTCTCTCTCTGCCACGCCACACACAAGTGACACGCATGCATTAAGCCTTCCCACTACCCATGCCAGGTGTCTGCGTCTGAACCACCACCAGTTGCATGGCCGGAGGCCATGCAACCACCGTAACCCACTCGCCGGCGATGTCCTCAACCAATTCCGGCCGCCCTACCCGTCGTCGGAAACCCTAAAAATTCCCAGAAACCTTCATCTTCCTTCCGATCAACCTTCATCCCTTCCGATCAACACTCAACCACCATCAACTTCATCCATATCTCCTCAGAAATCCCGTTGTGTTCTTCGTTTGAAGATTACAGTGTTCATCATGTTTTGCATATTATTTTCCAGAAATCATCACAAGAGCAATACTCAAAGCTTCAAGATCTTCGTCTGTTTCTTCATGTTTATCACGAATCTTCACCACGCATTCATCGTACCTCCTTCGTTTCGCCAGATCTTGATCCACACGTTCATAAATCTTCAACAACCTTCATATGTAACTTCAACTAAATCTGGATCTGAACTTCAAACATCCTGGAATCGCCATCGTCACCACGAAACTCCAATCTCCAAATCTGAATCAAGATCGAGATTCTTCAGAAACATGAACCAAATCCAGATCCACGTTCATTCTTTCATAATCTTCGAACTGTTTTTCCAAATCTGAACTCGTATCATCAAGATTCAAAGTCACCGCGAATAACAATCGACATAGCATCCCAGTTTCGGTCAAGTTTGTTTATTTTCCATCTGGTTGAGTTTCGTAACAGAAGAAGAAGGAGAAGCGTATGAGATCGGGGAGAAATTTGAGAGCTGGAGAGGTGATTTGCGAGTTTGTTTGGGAGGTTAGAGAAATGTTTGTTGGAGATGGTTTCGTTGAAAGATGAACAAGAACGGAGAGAGTTCAGAGCGGCGGCGACGGCGCTAGGTTGAGAGAGAAGGAAAGTGTTGAAACTTAGGGTTTCAGAAGGTGAAGGGAGGGAGGAAAATATTGGGTTAGGGATTGGGCCTCAGGCCTAACTACGGTTTTTTGGATCCACACCCCCCTCCGTGTGTTTTTGTTGGACTATGGGCCAAGCCCATGTGCACCCTCCGTTTTGATTCAGTACCCCCTCCCCCGTTTTTGTTGTACACTGGGCTGGGCCCAGTTTGTTTATTTTTGCTGGTAAACCCCCTGTATCCATCTGCACCCCCTTCCCCTTTCTTATTTCTTTTTTTGTTTTTTTCTTTTGTATGAGAGAAAATATATTAAAAAAAAAGGGAAATAGAGAAAAGAAAAAAGAAGAGAATATTGAATATAAAAAAAGGTAGAAAAAAATATATGGAAGAAGTATTTTAAAAAAAAAAGGGAAGATGGAAAAAGAGTAGAAAAGTATATTGAAAAATATTATAAAAAAAAAAAAGAAAAAGAGAATATTTGAAAAAGAAAAAGAAATATTTGAAAAGAAAAGAAATGAAAAAAGAAGAAAATATATTGAAAAAGAATGTGGAAAAATAGTGAGAAAAAAAGAATAGAAAAAAATAGTAAAAAAATATTAAGGTAGATTTAATATTTTTTAAAGTACATTTTCTTCATGGATTTCCTTTTAGAGATAATTTTTAGAAGTCCACTTGTTAGGGGACTATTTTTCATTTGATTTTTCCATTATAGATGGATAGGATAGTATTTCCTAGGAGTTTATTTTTCAGTATTCACTCATTGTAACCATTTTTCAGAATGTTAATAAAACGAGATTTGAGCTGTGGTCCCGAAGTAGCCGAACTACAGCTGCTCTGATTTCTCGTACCAGACGAGAATATGTAGGCATAGGATGCGATATCCTAGCGAGCACACTAACAACTGACTTTCTGTTCTCTCGCGGCTGTGCGATCGAGACTTTCCCGCTGACGACTGATTGTTACCCTTTTTCTCTCTTGCCCGATTGCATTTGAGACCAGACCGTAGTTTTTCCCATAGGTTCCCGACCTTTAAAACCAGTTTGATTTCTCACTGCTGTGTGAGAATACCCTGTTTAGCCGTAGTTAGCCTGAACTACGTCAAGCTCTGATCTTCCATGCAGTGTGGAAGTACGTAGGCACAAGACGCGAGTCTTGGCGAGCCAATTTTCCCTGTAGTCCCGAACTACGTTGACTCTGACTTTCTCTCTTGAGAATACGTAGGCGTAGAGTGCGACGCTCTATCGAGTAAATTCCCTTCCGTTTAGGTTTAGCAGCCGTAGATAGATTGTTTTTGCATCCTGTAGACAACCCAAGCAAGCGTGGATCCCGTCGAGTACGACGGACGTGAGGGGTGCTAATACCTTCCCCTTGCGTAACCGACTCCCGAACCCAGGTTTTGGTTGCGATGACCATACCTTTTCCCGTTTTTTTGCGAGGTTTACTCTGAGTGTTTCCTTTCCCTCCGTTGGGATAAATAACGCACGGTGGCGACTCTTCTGTCAGCCGACGCCGATTTTCGCAGTAGCGACAGCTAGTAGAGACCGGAGAGACAAAGGGCTGGGGCAAAGTGCTGGATATTCCTGTGAAGATGGACCGGTTTGGGCTGGGGTATCAACCGTCATCATCAACACCTGCTGTGGGGGCACCCCGTTTCAGAGGACCAATAACCATCACTGCCAGTGGAGTATGTCATAAGACCATCAACGCTGCTTCAGAGTCTGACGAAGGAGACAGCGATTGCGATATGGACGCCTGGATTCAGCCGAGCGTGCCAGGACAGGGATTGTGCAACTGGTCTATTCAGGAGCTTGTTCCTGTGACTCTTAAACAGTAATGCTTTGTTTTATTAATTGTTGAACAATCTGGTGTCTTGCCCGGGGCATCATGATTTGCTTAGGGCTGTGTTGTTATGAACATTGCGTGTTTATCATTAAATAAAAGGCGTTTTTCATGTGCAAATATTGAGATCTCTGTTTTTCTTGTTTTATATTTTTCAATAAAATGGCAACGTGGTTATTCTCTTTATACGCATTTTGAAGCATTTAACCATTCTTTTTGCAGGATAACATTTTCAGATGACATCCTTGAACCACCTATGACTCGTCCCGACTTTGAACACCCGGTATTTCAGGCCGAAGAAGAGATTGTTGAAGATGGTGACGTTCCCGAAGAATTGTCTTGGTTGGTGAAACAAGAAGAAAGAGTCATTCTGCCTCACGAAGAGGTCGTCGAAATTATCAACCTGGGGTCGGAAGGGGTTGAGAAGAATATTCGTATAGGAGCCGCGCTGCAGAGCGACATCAAGCGAAGACTGGTTGAAATGCTCAGAGAGTATAGTGATGTGTTCGCGTGGTCATATGAAGACATGCCAGGGCTCGATACAGATATGGTTGTGCACCGTCTGCCGTTGAAAGAAGAATGCCCGCCGGTCAAGCAGAAGCTTCGCAGAACTAGACCAGATATGGCAGTGAAGATCAAAGAAGAGGTTCAAAAACAGTGGGATGCTGGTTTCCTAGCTGTGACGAAATATCCCTCATGGGTTGCTAACATTGTACCAGTGCCCAAGAAAGACGGTAAAGTGAGAATGTGCGTCGATTGCCGTGACTTGAACAAAGCGAGCCCGAAGGACGATTTTCCACTTCCTCATATCGATGTGCTAGTTGACAACACCGCTCAATACTCCGTATTCTCCTTCATGGATGGCTTCTCAGGCTATAACAAGATCAAAATGGCGCCAGAGGACATGGAGAAGACTACTTTCATAACGCCTTGGGGAACATTTTGTTACAAAGTGGTGCCCTTTGGTTTGAAGAATGCTGGGGCAACGTATCAGCGTGCAATGACGACTCTTTTTCATGATATGATGCATAAGGAGATCGAAGTTTATGTTGACGATATGATTGCCAAATCCCATACGGAGGAAGAGCATCTGGTGAATCTGCTGAAGTTATTCAAAAGGCTTAGGAAGTTCAGGCTGAGACTGAACCCTAACAAGTGCACCTTCGGGATGAGATCGGGTAAACTGCTGGGGTTTATCGTGAGTGAAAAGGGAATAGAGGTCGATCCTGCAAAAATAAAAGCGATACAAGAGATGCCGACGCCTAAAACAGAGAAAGAGGTGCGCGGGTTTTTAGGGAGGTTGAACTACATCGCTCGGTTCATATCTCACCTAACTGCTACGTGTGAACCATTATTCAAACTGTTGAAAAAAGATCAAGCTGTAACGTGGAATGAAAATTGTCAAAAGGCGTTTGATAAAATAAAGCAGTATTTGCAGGAGCCTCCTATTTTGATACCCCCAGTGGCAGGGAGACCCTTGATTATGTATTTGACAGTTCTTGAGGGAAGCATGGGTTGTGTTCTTGGTCAACACGACGAGACAGGAAGAAAAGAGCATGCGATCTACTACTTGAGTAAGAAATTTACTGAATGTGAATCTCGATATTCAATGCTGGAAAAAACTTGTTGCGCGCTAGCCTGGGCCGCCAAGCGTTTGAGGCAATACATGCTAAATCATACAACCATGCTCATCTCGAAGATGGATCCTATCAAATATGTATTCGAAAAGCATGCTTTATCAGGAAGAATTGCCCGGTGGCAGATGGTCTTAACTGAATATGACATCCAATACGTCTCGCAGAAGGCTATAAAGGGGAGTGTACTGTCTGAGTACTTGGCGGAGCAGCCTATTGAAGATTACCAATCGATGAGGTTTGATTTTCCTGAAGAGGATATCATGTACCTAAAGATGAAAGATTGCGAAGAGCCGTTGCCAGACGAGGGACCAGAATTGGGTTCCAAATGGAAGATGATCTTTGACGGAGCTGTAAATGCTTACGGTAGCGGAATAGGGGCAATCATCACTACTCCACACGGGTCGCACATCCCGTTTACTGCCCGATTGACCTTTGCAGTTACCAATAATGAAGCCGAATACGAAGCTTGTATCATGGGGCTTGAAGAAGCCATTGATTTGCGAATCAAAAATCTGGACGTATACGGAGACTCAGCTCTGGTAGTGAATCAAATAAAAGGAGAATGGGAGACACGCCAACCCAATTTAATACCGTACATGAATTATGCAAGGAGATTGTTGCCTTTCTTTGACAAGGTTGAATTGCATCATATACCGCGAGCGGAGAATCAGATGGCTGACGCCCTGGCCACTTTGTCTTCCATGTACAAAGTCAACTTCTGGAACGAGGCTCCCAGCATTGTTATCTCTCGGCTTGACAGACCTGCCTTCGTGTTTGCTATTGACGAAGCACCTGACGATAAACCGTGGTATTTCGATATCCTCAATTTTCTGAAGAATAAAGAGTATCCGGCTGGGGCATCCCGTCAAGATCAGAAGACTCTCAGGAGATTGGCGGGTAACTTCTATTTGAATTCGGATGGTGTCTTATACAGAAGAAATCACGACTTGGTGCTGCTACGTTGCATAGACGAAAAAGAGGCGAAACTGCTCATGGAGGAAATACATGAAGGTACCTTTGGTACGCATGCTGGTGGGCATGCTATGACGAGGAAGCTGCTGCGGGCAGGTTATTTTTGGCTGACTATGGAGACTGATTGTTTCAAGTTCGCGAGGAAGTGCCACAAGTGCCAAATTTATGCTGATAAGATCCATGTGCCTCCGAGTCCTCTGAATGTGATGTCATCGCCATGGCCATTCTCAATGTGGGGAATCGATATGATTGGAAAGATCGAGCCGACAGCTTCTAATGGGCACCAGTTCATTCTAGTAGCAATCGATTATTTCACCAAATGGGTGGAGGCGGCGTCTTACGCAAATGTAACTAAGCAGGTGGTGGCCAGGTTCATCAAGAGAGATATCATTTGCAGATACGGGATCCCCGAACGGATAATCACTGACAACGGTTCAAACCTGAACAACAAAATGATGAAGGAGCTCTGTCAGAATTTTAAGATCGAGCATCACAACTCTTCTCCTTATCGGCCCAAGATGAATGGTGCTGTTGAAGCGGCCAATAAGAATATCAAGAAGATCATTCAGAAGATGGTGGTGACCTATAAGGATTGGCATGAGATGCTACCTTTCGCTTTGCACGATTATCGTACGACGGTACGCACATCAACGGGGGCAACCCCTTTCTCGCTGGTATACGGAATGGAGGCAGTGTTACCGCTGGAGGTTGAGATTCCTTCCTTGAGGGTTTTACGAGATGTCCAACTTGACGAGGCAGAATGGGTGAAAGACAGGTTGAACCAACTGAGTTTAATGGATGAGAAGAGGCTAGCTTCTCTAGCGTACGGTCGTTTGTACCAGAGCCGAATGAAGAAAGCATATGATAAGAAGATACATCCTCGTAGCTTTCAGACGGGCGACCTTGTGCTGAAAAGGATTCTCCCGCCGCAGGCAGATCACAGGGGCAAGTGGACCCCCAACTACGAAGGGCCATACGTTGTCAGAAAAGTCTTTTCAGGAGGAGCTTTATTGTTGTCCACCATGGACGGTGAAGACTTTACGTCGCCTGTGAATTCGGACGCAGTTAAAAAATACTTTGCTTGAAATTGACCCGCTGGACAGAAAAAAGAGAGTCCAGGCAAAAATGGGGCATCCTGGCGAACCAAAAACAAAATGAAAGGTTCGGGCAAAAGTTAGGGATAAAAATTGAAAAAATGTACACCCGCGAAGTTGAAAACCTACACTGGGCGGCTTCGGCAAAAAAGGGTATCCCAGTGAACTGAAAACCCGTAAAGGGCGGTTCACGCAAAAGTTAGGGATTTGAAAAGCAAATGGCTGCGGTCCGAATTTGATACTGCATTGAGCTTTGGTGTGGGAGAATATACTCGAGGGGTCGATTATCAGATACAATCTCTTCGGAAGTGTGGATACCGGGAAAAGCATTAGAGTCGGGCGAGTCATAGGAGGATCAGTTCGTGATGTTTGTCTGCATCCCGTTGCCGACATGTGTACACCAAATTTAATTTGTCATCATATTTATGCTCCTTGTGCATACTTGTATATTTGCTGTGCGTAGCTTCCTCTTTTCAGGAGTTACATCCCGTGTACAAAACTCCGCCCATTCATGGGCCCAATCAATAAAATATGTTATTCAGTATTTGATGCTGGTTCTTTACTATTTTGTGCATGATAAAACGCCTAGGTTTAATGAAACTAGCATGTGTACAACGTCACTGGCCCTTGCCAATAATTTCTAAAACTTTGAATTAACTGAAAACGATGTCACTAACGTTAACCTGAATAGATTTGGTTGCATAGGCTTGTCTTGTCTTGTTTGCGTTGTTGCAGGGTTCATAGCCGTATGAAGAGGACGATCAAAAGATTGCAGTAACGAAAGACTCGCTCCCCACGCAGGTCGCGCTACTGAGATAGCAATGTTCCTTACTGAAGAAAGATCGAATTCCCCAGCTAGTCGTGGCTTATTCAAAGGACATGCTCCCAAAGTCGGTTATCCTCAGCAGAGTTTGGAGATTCCTAGATCGAAAGCTGTATTCAGACACTGCATCTCAAGCAGAGTGGTTTAGTCTCAGAAGATTAATATTTCCAATTGGTGAGCTGTATTCAGGCAGTTTACCTTTCCCCGCAGGGTCATTTACTCTCCCCCAGCGGAGTCAGTTGATTTTCCCCAAGAGAATCGTTCCAGCCCCAGTGGAGTTCTCTTTCCAGCAAGTGTTTTCATTCCTCCCAGTGGAACTCGAAGATTAAGACTTTCCCCGGCAGAATTGGTTGGGCGCCCTGGCATTTATTTTACCAGAACATCGTGTGATACTCGTTCACTCTCCAGCAGAAGTCCAATCATACCAGGCGCATCTGCTATTCTCCAGCAGAGTTATATTCCCCAGCAGGACTTTACTTCAATGAGGTGCTTGGTTTAAGTTCCCAATGTCCCAGCTGAGCCGACTTCACTCTTCCAGCATTTATGTTGCTGGAATAATTCCGTAGCACCTGGCTATCCCCAGCGGAGTCGACATTGTCTTCAGCATTTATTTTGCCGAAGCGGTTTCCTATATCCCAGCAGTTCAAGTCTGCATTTGCATTGGCATATAGTGGCATATTTGCATCCACCAAATAAACGCGCAGCATTCCCATGTCGAATGGGGCATTGCGTCATTGTCAAACATATGCATTTTTGAAGCATAAACCAGGTTGGCTAACCGTTTGTTTCAAGTATTGTTATCTTGCAGGTGGAGAGAGCTCTTGCTCGAATGAATTATCAAACATTCAAGATCTCTCGACGTGAGACATTCAACGAAAATGTCAGCTTTGGCATTATTCCCCACAAGAGTTATTCGGTTAAGTTCTCCTCGTCTCCGAACAGAGTTATTTGTGTAAATTTCTCTTGTTTTCCCCGCCAGAGTTAGTAGGCAAAATATCTCCTTGTCCCCAAGCAGAGTTATTTGTCATCAAAGGGTTTCCTGAATCAGAATTTCAGAGGCTACCGCCCGCTATCGGAGCAGGTGTCCGGTAGTTTGGTTTCCAAGTATCCCCAATAGAGTCCGCCTCAAAGTTGCTGTAACGTCAGTGCTAAGAAGTTTGTGGGTTGGGACCAATGGAGGAATGAGTCCTGACGTGGACAATTTTATTGACGGGTTTTCTTCGTGCTAGAGAAGTGGGTGTCCTAACATGGGCAGATTCATTTCCCCGGGTTGACGATATGTGCTAGTCCTAACGTGGACAGATTTGATTTCTCCGTATCGATTGAATGTGAAGTCATGACGTCGACAAAGTTGATTACTCTTCGTGTTGGTGTCCTGACGTGGACCATTTATTTCTAGCAGATATCTTTATTCGTAATGGTGAAATGTGCGTCCTGACGTGGACAAGCTTATAGTTCTTCGTGATGACAAGATACGAGAATCCTGACGTGGACAAATTTATCCTTCTTCGTGTTGTTGGCGAAGTGTGTGCCCTGACAGGGACGAGCTTTATTTCCCCAGCAAGTCGAAGACGCGCGAGTCCTGACGTGGACAAGTTTTTCTTCAGCAGGTCGAGAGGTGAGTCCTGACGTGGACAGATTTATCTTCCTTCATGTCGACGCAGCATGAGTCCTTACGTGGACAAATCAAGACGAAACGTGAGTCCTGACGTGGACAAGTTTATTCCTTACGTGGAAAGAGAAGTTTTAGTCCCTTACGTGGAAAGAGGTGTTCCTTACGTGGAAAGATGGGAGTCCTTACGTGGACAAATCAAGAAAAGATTGATTCCTTACGGGGAAAGATGAGTTTACTCCTTACGTGGAAAGATCGAGTCCTTACGTGGACATATCAAGTTGGATTCCTTACGTGGAAAGAAGTTGGTTTCCTTACGTGGAAAGATGTGATTCCTTACGTGGAAAGATGTGATTCCTTACGTGGAAAAAAGATGTGATTCCTTACGTGGAAGAAAGAGGTGTTCCTTACGTGGAAAGATTGGAGTCCTGACGTGGACAAATCAAGATAAGATTGTGATTCCTTACGTGGAAAGAAGATGGTTTCCTTACGTGGAAAGTTTAGTCCTGACGTGGACAGATTCAGAAAAAAGATGTGTTCCTTACGTGGAAGAATTTAGTCCTGACGTGGACAGATCTAGGCGAAGTTTATTCCTGACGTGGAAGAGTTTAGTCCTGACGTGGACAGGTACATAAGAGATGATTCCTAACGTGGACGATTTATTTCTGATGCAATGCAGATGAATTATCCCCAGCAAAGTTGCTGAGATTTTTCCAGGTTGACGGCAGATAGAGTCCTAACGTGGACAAGCAAAGTTCTATCCTTTCGATGATAGAATCTTTTTCAGGCTGATGAAAATAATCCCCAGCACATCGCTAATGGATCAGTGGGTTGCCTTAACAGTTAGATTCAGTTGATGAATGTCGTTCCCCAAGCAGTGGTGCAGTTTATTTCTGCGGTTGGCAAATTTCCGGGTTCTTAGTATTCAACTGTCTCGTACCTCGAATTTTTAAAGGCCGTTCGCTCTTCACCCAATCGGGTCCAAGTCGCTTGAATAGAGGCAGCTGTTGCACCCTAAAATTTGCCTAACCTATTTCATTTGGTTTATGTTTCAATTGCATTAGCATTTGCATATAGAGTCATGTACATAGTCTAATCATCTGCATAGCATAGCATAACAAGTCATCCAACAAGGGACCAAGTATTATTCTCATCTCTATGAGCCTATCAAGAGGTTATTATTCTAATTCAAGCATATTCAAGTCTTCAGAGAGAAATTGAAAGCATATTCAAGTCAGTTGGATCAAGATATCTCCTATCTGGGGGTATCTAAGGATCATCAAAGAAGTTGTGAGCTGTGAATTAAGCTGAGCAAGAGGATCTTTGGTCAACATGAAACTTGTAGAGGATCTCAATACCTTTAATTTGAGTGGTGGAAGATATCAAGGAGATTTATAGAACTCAAGTTATGGTCCTTGCAAGTTACAGGTCATCTGGGGTATCTGAAATTTTGTCTGTGAAAGTTACTTGTCTTCCAAGCTACTTTTACTCCTCAAGGAGATTTCAAATGAATTTCTGGTCAACATAAGCGTTGTTCCTCATTGTCTTAGATTTCTAGAATGGTATGGTATGCCTTCATATGATTTGTGGAACTCTACTTATGGTCTTGGCAAGCAAAGGGTGTTTTGGTCATCTGAGAATTACAGGTCATTTCAAGCCTATGCCCAAAACCCATACAAGGAGGCTTCAAATGGAAAACTTCACAACATAAAACTTTCTCCAAATGACATTTTGAGTCTAGAAAAGTGACCATGAAAGATTGGAAAGGCTCATGGCTCAAGGTTTCAAAATTGGTGAATTTAATGAATAAAAAATGACCTAAATTTGAGATTTTTCATAATTTGGCCAAATGGGGTGAAATTATAGGTCATTTTGATTGGAAAAAATGTTTTAAGAACATTGGCAAAAGTGGATTTTTGAGTTTGGTTCAAGATTTGAGAGTTATACTTGGTTACTTACAAAAGAAGTTACATAATCCAAATCCAAGGGAAAGTGTGCATGGGAAGTTTCTCCAAGCTTCTAGGGCTTTCTATTCTCATCTATATATTGAATGAAGTAACTCCATGCCATGGTTGGTGAATCATTGTGATTAAAACACAAGTTATACACAATTCTTCCATTTTTGCAAAACCTCTCAAACTTCATCAAATCTCCATCAATTTCCATTTTTCTTGATCTGATCATCATCAACATCTTCCATAGATCACATTTCCATCAGAATTTGGTAGAATTGAAGAAGAACTCGTGCTAACCACTTCCATCATCCAAGGAGCAAGAAAGTTGGAATTGCAAGATTCAAGAGGCTTGGACAAGATTCATTGCATACAGAACTCATAATCAAGTTCCCTGATCCATTTCCACTCATTGCAAGCATTGGATCAATAGAATTCAGCACCTGTTTCCACCATTTACACCAGGTTGGTAATCCATTCGATTTGATTGATTTAGTTAGAATTATAGAGAATTGTTAGCATAGAACTGTTAGGATAGGTTAGATGATTGATTTTGGTGAGTTTGAGGAAGTTTCATGAAGGTTAACAATGGTGTACCAAAACTGTTGGAGCTTAGAACTTCAAGGATAATGCAAGATAATCTTAGGTTAATAGCTTAGAATGATTAGGGAAAGATGTAGATTATGTTAGGGCAAGAATTAGAAAGAATTGAGATGGTTGATAGCAGGTGATAATGGTGGAATCCGAATGTTGCACTCATCGGGTTTGGTTATTGGTTGAGTTTTAGAAGGAGATGATGATATGGCTGTGTAGAGGGAAGAAAATGAATCGTTTTTGCTTTTTGTATCGTGTGATTTCATGGTGAATGGAGAGAGAACAAGGAGATGGAAGGTGCGTGTATGGAGGGAAATTTTCTGAAACCCTAGGGTTTCTAAGGTTGAAGACGAAGCGAGGGCCACACGATTGCTTGTTTGACCTTGACTCTGAGACCAATCCAACGGCCGTGGTTTAAATGAAAACGGAGGGAGATCCTAAAGGCTAAACGCACCGTTTCACTTATTTTTCTGACTGGGCTTTGGTTTCAGTAACTAATAACACCCCCTATCTTCAGGCTCAAACCTAAAATGAACTAAATCTTTACTATTCGCACCGTTTATTGTTTTTTTAATTTTTGTTATAGTTTATGAGTGCATTGGGCCCAGACGCGCTTGCTATGCGCGCCCCCCAGTCTGGGCCCATTTTGTTGTTTTAATTAGAATTCATTACTTGATGCACCCCTCAGCCAATTTAATTCCTTTTAATTTTTT